>JAXCGZ010003994.1:27500-104690 GCA_037179515.1 Halocaridina rubra
ATTAGGTGAACCAGTTGTCTCTTTCAAAATAAATCATGACATAATAAATAATTAATTGGTAGTTTATTGATTTATTGTATGTGTCATGATTTAATTTAAAAGAGACAACTGGTTCATCTAATTTGATATGAATTATTTATCTAGTTACCAAGGAATTGAGTCACCTGGATTCGGTGTTCCTTCCAAATCCGGATATATGGTGAGGATTAGTGCCAAGAATGGCACCCGGAAGTAAAACTTTGAGCCAATAACAAACATCTACCTCCAAGAACCTTGTGAAAATCAGGGACCCTCTAATAAACATGGAAAGAGCTGTTTAATAATAATAATAATAATAATAAAAATAATAATAATAATAATAACAATAAGAATAATAATAATAATAATAATAAGAAGAAGAAGAAGAAAAAGAAGACTGAATTGAAAAGCAAAAGTATCAAATTAAATTATAATACTTTGTGCGAAAACTGAATACCTTTCTGTACTTTGATATTATGAATCAACCTAAAATGCTTTACCAACTAATAAAACATCCAAAACAAGAATAAAAATTAAGACGAGGAAAGCTTTGTTCGCTAGGAAAGCTACGATAATCATGGTCTTAACAAACGTAAGAGAGTTTCATATTGGAAAAGAGTATTTTGCGTATACAATTTTCACTATAAATAAAATGTACACACAAAATAAAATAAAAATATATGAGTATTAACTGGAAAGCGTGTATTTTACATACAAGAAATGGACAGGTAAAATTTACAAGCAGAGAAATCTGATGTACAAAATGAGATTATAATTAGGAAATAAAACATAACCACATTTATGTCATATAAAACCAGCAATGGCATTAAACTACATAAAAAGACAGGCACAAAATAGGAATATAATTACTGTACAAAGATTTCTCTAACATTACGTATATTTGGCCAAATTTGAAAAACGAAAATATAAATAAACAGTAAAAACGAAAATTAAGGGAAGTACTTTATTTATACCTCTTCGACAACATGAACAACTACAAGTATTATATTGAAAAATACACAATAATAAAGACTAGAAGTACTTTACTATCCAAAAAACAACTTTAGGACATCACTTGCAGCCTACAATACCCAAAAACTAATAAACAAACGTACAAGCGCGTAAACAAAGCAAATAAATACTTTATTTGCTATTCATAACACTTAAACTTCCTCGCATAACAATGAAAGCTTACATAATCCTACAACCATTACACTGAAAACAAACAATAAAGGGCGAATATAGAATAGGAAAATAAGTACTGTCCATAACACTTACATATTGTAATGCTTATCAACTGCAATATGACTGGGAGTGCCCATGTGCACATGTCCCCATGTACAGTTATCTGAATAAATTAAAAAAAAAGAAAAAAAAAGTGGGAAACCATTTTTTCTTCGGTTTATCACAAGTCTAAATTTCAAGGTCAGGCCAACGGAAAAACCCCAAAAAGTTAATTGCATCATCGGATGGACGCAAAAGTAGACTGAAAAAGCACGACTAGACAGACAACTGAATAATGAATAACTGAATCCAATAATACTACTACTACTACTACTACTACTACTACTACCAATAATAATAATAATAATAATAATAATAATAATAATATTTCTAAATAAGAAATGAAACCACATATTCCTAGCTAGAACAGCTTGCTGGTATAATAATTGACTTGAAGAATTCATTGATTTTGGAACAATAGTGCCTACTTTTTTTTTATTATTTCGTTTAAATTCTTATATTTTATCATACTGATGTTATTGTTATTATCATATTTATCATTATCATTATTATTATTATTATTATTATTATTGCTACAAATGCGAATGCTATTAACTATTTGATTTATATCCCTCACTTTTTTCAGGGTAAAACATCTACTATTAACGGTTTCGGTTCTACGTCACGAACTCCCTTTTCTACTAAGGGCTAGGACGGTTACCTTCTTAAGATAATAATAATAATAATAATAATAATAATAATAATAATAATAATAATAATAACTATAATAATAATAATGTCTTAGTAAATTACTACAACTGCTACTACTACAACTACTCATACTATTACTACTACCACTCTTAACACTACTATTACTATTACTACTAATGGTAATACTACTGCTACTCTATAACGAAAATACATACTTAAACAGACTTTAAAAAAAAAAAACGTAGAGACAAACACGAAATACCAGTCCACGTATGGTATTATGATGATACGCAGGGAACTGGTATACGCAACAGGGTAAAGGTGCGCACTGGTTTTGCACAATGACGCAATCAGAAGGACGGCCAAGGTTGGCCAGGACAGGTAAATAGATAAGAGAGAGAGAGAAAGATAACGCGCGAGAGAGAACCATTCTTCCAAAATACATTTTTTTTACCGAACTCGGGGAGATCCAATTTAAATCCATGCGCTTCGCTTTTTGCGTTCAGGCTTGCCAAATCTTCATTTATTCTCTCTCTCTCTCTCTCTGTCTCTCTCATCATTATCCTCACGATCAGTGTCAAAACTATTTTAACTCCCTCAAACAAAAGCAAGGTTCCTCCTCCATAAAATGTCATGAGAAAAGTAAATATTTCTGGTAGAATAAACAAAGAAATTTTCATGGAGGAAATCCTAACCCAACCCCATCCCACCCCAATACTAATCATCCCAATCCACCCTTGAACTAATAAATGTGGATCCTCAGCCTAAACATATATGGTAATAACGACCCTGAGTTCGGCATCAACTGTAAATATTTCCCCCAAAATGCCTGTACAATAAACTTCAGAATGCAATGGAGAAACGATACGAAAAATGAGAGAGAGAGAGAGAGAGAGAGGAGAGAGAGAGAGAGAGAGAGAGAGAGAGAGAGAGAGAGAGAGAGAGAGAGAGAGAGAGAGTCTTGAATTTGGGAAGGAAGGACAAAGAGTGGAGCAGAAGGACAAACAGACGTACAGAAGGACAGATTTACAACGTGTCCTCCCGCATTCAAGGTCAGCTCCACAAGGCTGGTGGTGGCGATGGTAGTTGGTGGTGTTGGTGTTTTGTCCTTTGTTTGCCTCGGTGCCCTTCGCCCTCCGATCAAGGTGAGTCTACACCGCAAAGCCAATTCCTGGGACATGCCGTTGTCCTTTTTAGCATCTCGATGGACGGAAGCACGCTCCTCGCCGCTTCCTTTGCTTGGAAATCGTAATGCAATGTAAACCAACACACACACATGAATGGTAAGAAAAGTGGCTAATGAAATTCAATACTTCAAAATGTAAGGTAATGAGAATGGGTACGAGTGAAAGGCCCAAGCTTGACTACTCGGTGGCAGGAGTACAACTTCAAGAGACAGAGAATGAGAGAGATCTAGGAGTAAACATACTGGAAGATTTGTCTCCAGAAATGCATATAAATGGCATAGTAAGGGCAGCATATATTTTCTTAGCAAATGAGAGGGTAGCCATTAGGGACATGGACAAGGAAATGTTTAGAAAGATTTGTGTAACTTATGTGAGGCCACAACTTGAATATGCAGCCCCCTTTTGGAAGTTCAAAGACATGCCACGAAACTGGGGCCAGAAATACGCAATCTCAGTTATGATGAGAGGTTGAGGGAATTAGACTTACCATCCCTCGAAGCTAGAAGATTGAGGGGGATATGGTGAGTCTTTAAATTCCTTCATGGTTATGATAGAGTGGATAGGGATCGATATTTTGATATGGCTATCTCTAGAACTCGAGGTCCTAGTTTGAAGATTCGTAAGAAAATTTAAAACTATTTGCAGGCTGTAAGGAAGTACTTTTTTTTTTTTTAGTGCAAGAGTAGTTGATAATTGGAATTCGCTAGGCGAGGAGGTAGTTAATGCAACTCAATCCATAGTTTTAAGGACAGGTATGATAAGTATTACTAAGTACAAAATGTAACCGATCATGAGACGGC
Source organism: Halocaridina rubra (assembly GCA_037179515.1). Lineage (NCBI taxonomy): Eukaryota > Metazoa > Arthropoda > Malacostraca > Decapoda > Atyidae > Halocaridina > Halocaridina rubra. Next base: position 31,441 of record JAXCGZ010003994.1, read on the forward strand.
AAGATACGAGCTTTGGGTTCTTTCCTGTAAGCACAATTAGGTAATCACACACAAAGAAATGAGACAGTAAATAAAATAAGCATGTAAAAAAATTCCATGAAAAGGAGTAGACTCAATCAGCATTAAGGCAAAGTAGTAACAGCAAAAATTATTATAAAGGCCACACTAAGTCTCACTTAGTTAAACATACCTTTATGGAGGTATGTACTCCCTGTACTATAATGACGCTTTATTCGTATTAAAATTTTTTTTAACATTTATAATAACGCGTTAGTATGATGACATTTGAAGCATATCTAGAAAATATTTAGTATTATAACTATTTTTTATTATTTCATAAAATAATTACACATTGCGTATTCGTAGACTTTATCCTTTTACATATCAAGGAAATACTGCCTAACAAAAAAAAAAAAAAAATAGTGACAGTAAAATATCTGGAAATGGTGATGGCGAAAATCGACTTTCTAAAACAACTGACATGAGCTGGTAAGCAGGCCTGATAATAAGACAATGATGAAAAATAAGTCAAAAGTCTGGATTTATTCTTTTGTGCTTCAACCAAACTCAATCATATGTTATGTATAACTCCATCTTCAGTATCTTTGCCATGGTATAAACATATGCCACAGTCTGTCTGTGCAACAATAACTTCGGACGTCAAAATGATGATGATGATTATTTTTTTTCCTGCAATATGATGACAGGGTACAAGGACATTACAAGGCTAAAGGGGCAGACGATGACGAGAAGTAGAAGAGCAAGCAAATGGAGAGAGAGAGAGAGAGAGAGAGGAGAGAGAGAGAGAGAGAGAGAGAGAGAGAGAGAGAGAGAGAGAGAGAGAGAGAGAGAGAGAGAGAGAGAGAGAGAGAATTATTGAAGGCTTTATTACTTACTCTGAGGAGGATTATCTCACTGAGGCCTTTGAAGCGCTTCCCTTAAGGCGGTTTACACGGTCAAACGGTTCGTCGAACGCGGTTCGAAAGATAAGTGTTTAAAGTGATGTTCGAACGTGTGAACGGGGTATTTGGTTGTCGAACACGTTCGACAAACGTGTTCGACAACCATATACCCCGTTCACACGTTCGAACATCACTTCAAACACTTCTGTCGAACCGCGTTCGACGAACCGTTTGACCGTGTAAACCGCCCTTTAGAATCGAATGTTGGTTGCCGTTTAATGTGTTACTTCCAATTCCCTTTCGAATGGGGGTGGACTCAGGCTAGATGACCTTCCTAACGCCCTGCGGTGAACTCCAACACGGGTTGGTTAATTTCCGGATTCAGGCATTCTAACCTCAGTGATATTTGAATCGTCTATCTTTGATCCAAATGCTGGTTAAATAACCAAGTCAGAGAGAGAGAGAGAGAGAGAGAGAGAGAGAGAGAGAGAGAGAGAGAGAGAGAGAGAGAGAGAGAGAGAGAGAGAGAGAGAGAGAGGAGAGAGAGAGAGAGAGAGAGAGAGAGAGAGAGAGAGAGAGAGAGAGAGAGAGAGCTTCTTTTCCAAAATCACACTCAAGGTCAACTACAATACACCTAACTGCAAAGCACATAAACATAAATTTAGAAGAAGAAGAGGAAGAAGAGGAAGAAGAAGAAGAAGAAGAAGAAGAAGAAGAAAAGCATATTTTAGAATTCAATTTACAGCAATGTGGGTGGAGACCTTGGCAACTCTGATGCTGGAGTACGTATGTCTGTCCGCATGAAGAAGGACAGATTTTACTTATATCAAATGACCATTTTCCAAGGTACAAACAGCCTGGTCATGTCCACGTGGGTTACTGAAAGCTCTCAGTATATAGTTTACACTCGAATATTATATATGCATTTTTGGCGGGGCTACTACTACTACTACTACTACTACCAATAATAATAATAATAATAATAATAATAATAATAATAATAATAATAATAATTATAATAATAATAATGATAATAATAATACTTATAATTAATAATAATAATAATAGAGTAAAAGTCCACAATAGCAAATAATGTTATATATTTGAAGTACAACGCAAGAGTTCTCGTTAACTTGATCAGTTAACCCTTTCAGTTGCACCGAGTGCAACTGAAGAGGTCAGTTGATCATGTTAACGAAAGCTTTTTGGTTTTACTTCAAATGTTCCGGTTTTATGTTACGGCCTCCCTCTTCTACCAAGGGCTAGGACGGTTGCCTTCTTGCAAAGAACTTGTTTTGGCAGATGTAATCGTTACCCTGAGTGCATGCCCTTGCTAACCTCAGACCATGACGGGGCGTGAACTATCGACCTGACGCCTGAGAGTCGCGGACGCTACCGCTTGAGCCACGGTGACTACTTTGGGTTTACTTCAAATATATAACATTATATATTATTGTGAACTTTTACTTTAGTTTTGTAGTAAGCCTTCACGTTATGGTGAACTTTCTTTTAATGGTTATGGTAATCTTTATCTATCGATATACATGAGCCATTTTCCCTTTATAAGGGAAGTGGCTGAGTCAAGGGGATTCCCATTCCTCCACTCCGCCCCTTATAGTCAACTCCTTAAGTCACGCCTTATTTGTCTAATTTAATTACATGAACTAAATTTAAATGACATCTATACTATCAGCTGTCTATCAGAAAAAAAAGCCAAGTCGCTCTCACGTAAAAAAAAAAAAAATATGCAAATATTGTATTTTCTAAAAGTTAAATAGACATATTAAATACTAAAGGAACAGTCTAAGACCTAAGTACGTCTCGATAGCTGATTTTGATATTTTATTTGCTTTTCTGTAAGTTATTTAACAATTGGTACAGTCACTGAATATACACACACATGCACACACATTTATAAACTCGACCAGAAGTAAATCTTGCGCTGTAAACTCTAGATGCCATATCCTTTCCATATCATCTTTGAGTATTTATATGTATTAAGGAACACTCCATTCAGATTTAAACAGACCCATTGGAAATGTACTAGATAACACACCAGAGACATGGCAGTTTACTGGCGAAAGAAAAAGAGTCGGTGCTGCAAAAATTTATTTGGAATTGAAGCAATAATGTTATGTTATTTCCCTCAATTATACAACAACTAAATCCAGTCAAGTAGCGGAAAGGTACAAGGACCTTTTCCTTAATATATATAATAGTCATAACCTACAACGTAATATTAAAAATTAGAGAATTTATTTCCTCTTGACATTAACACTTTACTCATTGTAACTTTTTTCCAACACAAAAACAGAGAAGAGAGAGAGAGAGAGAGAGAGAGAGAGAGAGAGAGAGAGAGAGAGAGAGAGAGAGAGAGAGAGAGAGAGAGAGAGAGAGAGAGAGAGAGAGAGAGAGAGAGAGAGAGAGAGAGAATTTATACAAGTTAAATTTGGATTAGACGATTAGAATGAACTCAAACATGACATACTGATTAGAAATGAGTTCAGACACAAGAAAACGAAAAAGGAGAAAATATGAATAAGATCGTGACACGTACTCAGATGCAGCAGATGTTTGTACTCATGATCCAGAGTAATGCAGTGAAGCATTCAATTTTATATATTAGTTATTTGGCGGGGAGGGGGGGGGGTAAAAAGGGGTTACAGAGGCTGTGCATATTTATATTATATTTACATGGGATCTGCTGTTACCACGGGGCTGCATCTTACAGAGGTAGCCCTGTGATAGGGGCAGTAGGGGAGTTGGCAGTTGTGAAGCGACACAGGTTGTGTGGAAGAGCCGGGATGATGGGCTGTGGCACTACAGCAGCGCCATCTGAACGGTCGCTAGCTCCCTTGTCATTGCCCATAGAGCAAAGTAATCCCCTTATTGTTTTCTTATTTTGATGTCGGCTACCCCCCAATTAAAGGGGGAAACAGCCAAGGTAGATAGATAGACATCATGTTATCATTACACTAATCAAAGTAAAAAAAAAAAAAAAAAAAAAACGGAAGGAAATAAACCAATATATAGTGAGCGATCATAATTCTAAAATAATAAATTACTAATAAAGGGCATTTTAAGTGGGTCCAAAGCTGCATGACAGATGTCAGACTGCTTATTCCCCTGCCTGAAACATTAGGCCCCTTTACCAAACTGGCACGTCGCACGTGGCATGCCACGTGGCACGCCATTTGAAAACGAACATCCGGAAATATGAAACCATTCTCACAGAAGTGGCGTGACACGTCCCATGTGCCACGTGCGACTTTCTTTTTATAAGCAATTTCGCATTGGCATATGGGGTCTCTGTTTCGAACTGGCCTCATGGAGACTAGTGTTGATTTCGGATCAAAATATTGCAGGCGGATACTATTCTTAGACACCCAACTTCTCCCCTTATCCTGTCTTTGGACAGGCACAAAGCTGAGTTGGCTTGCTTCTATAGTGGTTACTGGGTATATATGTTAATGAACATACTGCAGCACTGTATCCCAAGCTCGACTCCGAAGGTAGCTCATTTAGCTTTCCTAGAGGCAAGGAGGATAATAGTGTTCTTTTTGTTATAGCCACTGTAAACCAAAGAGGTTCATTGATTACACAATGTCATCAATCTACATATGTTTGAAGTGTGAATAAAAAAAAACGAACCAGAATTCTTATAGTAAAAAATAATAAATTTAAAAACTCCACTACATATAAAAGCACCTGTTAAACTGGCACTTGTCCACACAGATGTTCCTCGAGTCTTTCAGTTAATTATGGCTTTGACTAATAGTCTAAATGATCAGCCAGGTATGAAGAGAAAATAAAATGCATGAGTTAGCAATATTTTCCCTCATGGAAATATACTTTTCCCTCATGAAAATATACTGCTTGGTGGTAGAGTCAGAGACTCTGAGGCGTCAGGTCGAGGATTCGCACCCCGTCACGGTCTGAGGTTAGCAAGGGCATGCACTCAGGGTAATAATTACATCTGCCAAAACAAGTCCCTCGCAAGAAGGCAACCGTCCTAGCCCTTAGTAGAAAAGGGAGTCAGTGACGTAAAACCGAAACATGGAAATATACTGCTTGGAAAGGAATAATCTAAGCATTCTAAACGAGATTTTACAAAAATCTATTTCCGTTCGGGTTCTAAAACCTTAATAATTCATGAAATATATATTTTAGGTTTGTTTAGGTTGCTATTAAAATTTTCTTCGTGCAATGTGAAACTGGACGTTTTACTGTGTAAATGCACATCTTATGCTGGCAAGGGAATATTAAAGAGTAACGTTATATTTCAGCTGAGTTTTCAATGCACCACATAATTTAAGAGACTGAGAGCCTATGTAACAGTTTTAGCAAAAGGAATGCCGTTTTCTGCCACATTCGCATGAGGGTGGACGCGGGCATGTTGGTATCAGGGGATAAGGGTTGAATCTCTATCTAGCGCGTCGCGATGAACTCGTAAACGGGTTTATCACTTTTCGAGTCGAGTACTCAAACCACTGCGCTACCGTTGATCCAATATTAATACTATTACTACTACTACTACTACTACTAATAATAATAATAATAATAATAATAATAATAACAACAATAATGTTCCGGTTTTACGTCACGGACTCCCTTTTCTACCAAGGGCTAGGACGGTTGCCTTCTTGCGAAGGACTTGTTTTGGCAGATGTAATCGCTACCCTGAGTGCATGCCCTTGCTAACCTCAGACCGTGACGGGCCGCGAACCCTCGACATGATGCCTCAGAGTCGGGGACGCTACCGCTTGAGCCACGGCGACTACAATAATAATAATAATAATAATAATAATAACAAAAATAATAATATAATAATAATAATAATAAAAATAATAATAATAATACAATGAATTATATCAATTGTACCATTGTCCTCACCAAGCAAAGGATTTGTTATGGCAGATGTAATCGTTACCCTGAGTGCATGCCTTTGCTAATCTAAGACCGTGACGGGCCGCGAACCCTCAACCTGATGCCTCAGAGTCGGGGACGCTACCGCTTGAGCCACGGCGACTACAATAATAATAATAATAATAATAATAATAATAATAATAATACAATAAATTATATGAATTGTACCCTTGTCCTCACCAAGCAAAGGACTTGACAATGATAAGCTGATAATCGCACCAAACCCAAATTAATTAACCTTGGCACATGGGTACACGCTTTGATCTTATCTACCGCAGTCCCCCCCATCTTCATATGTTCTAACCTTTTATTTTTCTCCCTACCCCCCACCCCCTTATTTCCCGCTTTACATCCATTTCGCAGTAGCTTGAATTCTATCCCACAGTTAAAATGACCACAGGTTCGATCCTTGGACATTTTGGGTGGCATTATTTTTTTCTCTTAAGCAAAGTAATTTATTATGAGAGGCTGTCCTCGTGGTACTTCCATACCCCCAAAATGTAAAACTTCAATCAAACAGATAGACATCAACACAATATTCTTGGATATTCATTACACATCTCTTGTTATACCTTCACATCTGACGAGTCATTACACTCTCCATTTGTTTCTTCTTACTTTATGTATTTTTCGTGCCCAGACCTGATGAGGGGTTTTATTTTTTTTATTTTTTTTGGCCAGTTCTGGTGTCTCAATCATAAAAAAAAGGACGTCATATGAGTATTTATCTCATGACCTTTACAGCTCATTATGCAAGAGACAGCTGTAATCTGCCATTCTATCAACGTCACAGACCGGATCATCAAACACAAAGCCCATTTTCATATTTTATTGACACAGGTTCCGTCAAGTTGACCACCGTCTGACGAATTATTATCGTTGTCGCCTGACAATGTAAATGAAAAATGCCTTTTGAAGTCTTAGTTACATAATGACACGAGTTTGTTTGAGTCAACTATATTAAGTGTATCAAACAATGCCTGTTCAATATATGCCTAGTGTCAGACGTGGGACAGTTCTTTTTTTTATTTTTTTTTTTAAGAGGGAGTTGGGAATATATAATTTGTAGGGATAGTTACAATGCACTTAGAACGCGACGGATAGGAAAACAGACCATCTCAACGCCACCCAAGGAAAACTTCATAATTTACTTGGGTTAGAGCCAGCACATCTTGTTTTAACATTAATTGTGGTACTGTTTTTTTTAATTTATTTATTTATTCAGATAACTGTATATGGGGACATGTGCACATGGGCATTCCCAGTGATACCTGCAGTTGTTAAACATTACAATCTATTTGGTTGTGTATAAATAAAATAATAGCATTTGTAATTACTCAAATATCATAGCAAGTAATTAATAATAAAATATAGTGTAATAACTGATTGATGGCAGAAGAGCACTCTGCGATTATTAATTAAGAGTAATATTTTCATGGTTTACATGTATTAATAGCAGAAGAGCAGTCTGCGATGATTAAATAAGAGTAATATTTGTAATAATATTTTCAAAAGCCCTTGTTGAGTGCCATCATCTACTGTAAAAGCCCCACAGCCATAGGTGCCGCCCTAGGTAGTTAATTTCTCTAACCCCCCCCCCCGATAGTTGTTTATATTACATCCAAATTCTGGGAAATTCGCCTACACGTTGGAAGAAATTTATAAAAATGAGTAACAATGTTCTCTACAATACCCTAAAACTACCCTAAATTGGGGGTAATTACCCTGAAAGTGGAAGCATTGCCCTGGCAAGAAAATGTGGAAAGGTGTGGGGGAGTGAGAAAAAAGGGGAGGGGAGGAAGCAGTGGGAAGGAGGAGAATTATGAGGGAGGGGAAGAGGAGGGACTTATGGGAAGTGAATCATCAAGCGAGTGGCGGCGGTTGACCTTCAGTTCATCTTCAGTTTTGACCTTGTGGTTCTCCCTCCGATCCCTCCATCTCCCTTTACCCTCCCCCCACACTCATCTCCCTTGCCAACTCATTCCCAACCAGTTTTAAGCCGATTCACATAATCCGTCACATCACGTCTGTGTCGACGTACCGTCAGGGAGTCAATAACATGACGTAGGGTAAGCAGCTTTGATTCCCCAGCCACACCCTGCTTGTATCCACCCCATAATAATAATAATAATAATAATAATAATAATAATAATAATAATAATAATAATAATAATAATAAACCTTTATTTCCATTATACAATGGGTATTCGTCAGCCGGGGCAAGCCCCAACTCCTCACTGTGGTGCCCAACCACAGCAGTACCTGCCAGAAAACAGCTTAAACTCTCGGTCTTGGACGGAAACCGATCTTTCGACCTAGTGAATGCGAAGCCAGCGCGTTACCACTCTACTAATAATGAGAATTTACCTTGACAAAACGTAAACATTAGGTATATAGTACATAAAATCAAGTAAATATTTAACATTTAATTAAAAGTCACTGTGACCATGCTTGCCTTCGTCGCCAGTGGCATCACTAGTCTCCTAGTTTCTCTCAACTTAGTAGATGAGCGAATATGCATATAAGAACAGGAAGAAAATATTAGCATCATCAGAAACGATGTTTCCTAACATTCGCTGTGTAACTTGTGAGTGTATGCCAAGGTTCCGGTTTTACGTCACGGATTCCCTTTTCTAATAAGGGCTAGGACAGTTGTCTTCTTGCGAAGGACTTGTTTTGGCAGATGTAATCGTTACCCTGAGTGCATGCCCTTACTAACCTCAGACCGTGACGGGGCGCATTCGCTGTGTAACTTGAGAGTGTATGCCAAGAGTAATATTAATTTTATATAAATTATCCCTATTATAGGACATACTCACATGACACAAGTTCAGCAAATAAAGACAATCATCGAATAGATTCATATCAGTTATTTACATGTAACAAGAAGCATAACCACTAGAAGATACTATTCCATTACTAACTACATTATTAATAATTGTGTACTCAACAAGACTGCTGACTTGATAGTGGCCGTCTACGCATCGAAAGATGCCAGAACCATCTTATTATAAATGAACTCCAGCGAAAGGCAGTAAATCAAACCACCAAAGGGATTCGGATTCAGGACATCTTGGGTTGAAGCCAAACACTGATCCCGTAAGTCAATGGAATGTAACTTTACCTTACATAATAAACCTTAGCTCAATGAAATGTAACTTGACCTTACATAACAAACTTGCACGAAGCTAGAGTCAGAAAGCTTGGCATTTCTTGACTAGACGAGGGGAACTCAAACCTAAATCCCCTCCCAAAGTATTATTACGCAACATGCTTATGGATTATTAAGAGGGTAAAAAAAGATGAAGTCGCTAAAACGAAATGACATATATATATATATATATATATATATATATATATATATATATATATATATATATATATATATATATATATATATATATATATATATATATATATATATATATATATATATATATATATATATATATATATATATATATATATATATATATATATATATATATATATATATATATATATATATATATATATATATATATATATATATATATATATATATATATATATATATATATATATTAACTTTTCGTGCGACGAATATACAATAAGGGGAATGTCCAATCCCGTCACTCCACCCCAATTAATCGAATGTTACGACACTTAGAACATGTAGGTGGTATTCTTGTCCAACATCAGAGAAGAAAAGAGAAAAAACGTGTTAAATAACACACTTCGGGAGGCAGAGGAAGCTATATGAACCAACTCATCACCATGATTAGCAACCGGAACAGATACCAGAGAAAGAGAACGAAATATGGGAGGCAGAGGACGGTCAATACCTCATTTGGATAGAGTAAAATATATAACTGCAATATCTATCAGTCAGATATGAATTCATTTCCTGATACATGAATACATAACTTAAAATAAAATAACTAAAAAATACATTAATCTGTTACGCATCATAAAATGAACTCACTATATCTATTATTATTATTCCTAGTTTCCTAGTTTTACGTCACGGACTCCCTTTTCTACCAAGGGCTAAGACGGTCGCCTTCTTGCGAAGGACTTGTTTTGGCAGATGTAATCGTTACCCTGAGTGTATGCCCTTACTAACCTCAAAACCGGGAACGCTACAGCTTGAGCCACGGTGATTATTATTATTATTATTATTATTATTATTATTATTATTATTATTATTATTAAAGAAAATAAAAAATAATATAATTCTTATAGCATAATGCAAATAAATTGCCATAGTAATAAAACGTTTATCAATACATATATGATTATTAAGATAATGTTGAAAATTAAACAAATGATTAAATACAAACACTGTCACATTACAATACTTGATTTTTAATTGATAAAAGGATTGCTATAATTGTCCATATGGTAAAAAGTACATACTTCCACAAATGCTGCACTACCATCAAATCAATAAATAAACATTCAAATCACAAACAAACAAATAAGTAACACATTTGAGGTTATAAAACATTAAAATTAGTTAATAATAATAATAATAATAATAATAATAATAAAGACTCCAGTTATCATAACCCTCTTTACACACTCCAGTTAAGTTTTACAGTCGGCTTGTTAATGATACAAATATGAAGGAACGCATTGCCTTTACTGATGTCCAGGCTCTTGAACGTAAAAGACAAAGATGGAAGATTAATTTGCAGTTAAATTAATCGCATTGGTAAGTACATCCACAGTTTTATGTACATTTGCACTCAGTAGTACACGAAGTGGAAAATCTGGCAGGTTAAGATCACCGACACCTGAAGAGATGATATTGTACTGTAAGGGTCCTCTGTACTTTGACTGTTATTTCTGTCTGTCGTTTTCTTTTGTGTGACATTACCTCATCTCTGCCTTGTCCTTAACCTTTTTCTTTTCCTTCGTCTTGGTATTTTCTCGTGCCGGGGACTTTATTGATGAGGGCAGTTTTTGCCTGTCCCGGTGTTACACTCATTGAAAAATAAATAAATAAATAAATCAATCGAGCCCTTGAGGTATCAAGCCGAACTCAAGCGCGGATCGATTAAGATGGTCAAAAATGGGGTGTGGCCATAAAGCTTTTCAGAATTAACCAACACTCGTCTCTAGGTGCTAGTGAGACAGAGCGACCCAATATCGCCATGTGAATAGTTTCTGTTTAAGGAAAAAAAAATGCAGCATACTAAAGAGCGGTGTCAGTAGATTAAGTCAAATCCCACGTAATACTAACTTATATAACTATAAAAAGATTTTTTCTATGTAACGATCCTATTGACTGCAACCAGAAAAGTAGACAGTAAAAGAAAAATTATTAGTTATTATTATTATTATTACATCAATATACTACCAAAAATATGGTAGGTTTTAAATTACTATCGAAATCTTTACTATATGGCTTCAAGAATACCTAACCAAACTTAAAAAAAAATAAAAAATAAAAAATAAAAAAATAAAAAAAAAATATATATATATATATATATATATATATATATATATATATATATATATATATATATATATATATATATATATATCTAAAATAACTATCGCAGAAAAGATAAACCCTGAGATCACATAAAAATCAATAATATTTCGCATAAATCAGACGGTAACTTGCTACATAAAGGAATAAGAATAAGATAATATTTAATCACTACAGTTTAGCAGTTTAACATCACAAATGCTGTGTGTGTGTGTGTGTGTGTGTGTGTGTGTGTGTGTGTGTGTGTGTGTGTGTGTGTGTGTGTGAGTGAGTGAGTGAGTGAGTGAGTGAGTGAGTGAGTGAGTGAGTGAGAGAAGAGAGAGAGAGAGAGAGAGAGAGAGAGAGAGAGAGAGAGAATGCTACTCGATTACGTATAGCGTGACCTATGAAAACTTCAAATTCTATTCCTGGAGACCTGTTGCTAGCAGCTTATTTATGAGCCAACGCTGTGTGATATATCGGATATTCAGAATAGTACTGAAAGTAAGAGAATTATAATTGAGTACTGAGAACTCTGTTTGCATCTGTGTTTCTATGAACTTGCTGTTTCATCGTAGTCGTATTCAGTAAATGATATAACTGCGAGAATAATACTGAGTTCTTTCTTCAATTTTTATTTATGAGTATTTCCTGAACATAGGCAAGGACTTGAGAAAAGTAAATGTAACAACCCCCCTGAGGGAGAGGGGTTAGAATACTTCCTCCGTGTTCCCCTGCGTGTCGTAAAAGTCAACTACATGGGGCGGAGTAAGGGGACTGGGAATCCCCTACTCTGTACTTCCTTCTCACAAAAAGTCAAAGTATTGTCTTTGACTCAGCCACCCCCCTTATAAGGGAGAGTATGGCTTTGGTATATGGATGGATGAATAAAGGTGATTTCGAGCCTAATTCATTCCGTGGAGGAAGGTTAATACTTCTAGTGGTTATGTTCAAGACAAGGATTGGACTGTAGTGGCGTCTGTCGTCACCTACTTTCTGCCGACTCAGTGGGTGTAGTAATCATTCCAAAGGAAAACTTCCTGCCATTTGTAAATCCAAGTGATGCATATGGGCAGATAATTCACACTGCGGGTGACATAAAAAAAAAAAACAGAGAGAGAGAGAGAGAGAGAGAGAGAGAGAGAGAGAGAGAGAGAGAGAGAGAGAGAGAGAGAGAGAGAGAGAGAGAGAGAATTTATATTTCGATAATGTACACACGAGAAAGGACAGAAATTCGTAGCTTAGCATGAATTCTGTTGCATCAACAGTTGCATAACAAGTGCCTGATTTTGAGACCTGCCAATCCAATTCAGTTACGTCATGGGCAAAGTGGGGGGGGGGGGTAGTGGAGGAAGAATGAGAAGAGGGTGAGATAAAAGGGAGTAACCAATGATTATCACAGCAACAGGAGAGAGTACTGAATTTGGTAGGGCGTGCGCACTCACACTTACACACACACAAACACACTATTGAAAGTGCGTGTTATACGTCACGGACTCCCTTTTCTACCAAGTATGGTTGCCTTCTTGCGAAAGACTTGTTTTGGCAGATGTAATCGTTACCCTGAGTGCATGCCCTTGTGACCTCAGACCGTAGCGGGGCGCGAACCCTCGATCTGACGCCTCAAAGGTATTGAAACTGTCATATCTAATTCCTAGAAGAGGGGATTATTTTTGGTGCGTCATAACCTTACCTAACCTCACCTAGGGGAACGCGTCCTTCCTAGCCGGGGGCTTCTCTCCCGGACCCCCGAAAGAATATTTTTTTTCCCATACTATCTGCAAGAGATATTAACTGATGATATAAGCGCCAAAGTTGTCATACATAATCATAAGCAGGTGAGTAACTGGTCTATGCGTGTTTATTATTAATTATCCACGAATTCATAAAAAAAAAAAAAGATAACTTGATAGACAAATTGTCAATATCACTTCTGCTGAAAAAAAAAAAACTTTAATGAGGACATTCGCCTGGAAGAAGTTATCTGGACCTCCCAGAGAGTGAAACTTCTTGGTTCTCGACTTTTTTTCATATGATTTGTTGTCGTCAATATTTGTTCCATAACCAGAGGATAGAGGATGCCTATCGAAAGCTCGCTTACTTATTTTACTACTAAGGCAATGAGGACTTCATGTTGGAGATCGTATTCAGAGACGAAACCTATACTTCCATGAGAGAAGAATCCATCGATGAAATCCTTCAAAGGTGATATCTGGAACATGTTGTCTCTAAACCTTGCGTCCAATATACATTCTTCTTTGATGCTTGACTATTATATATATATATATATATATATATATATATATATATATATATATATATATATATATATATATATATATATATATATATATATATATATATATATATATATATATATATCACGTGAGAGTAAAAAATGCGTTTCCCAATTTTTTGCTGTTGAGCTTTACAGAGTTCTTTCAAACTATGCTCACTGAAACAGCCTCTAAGTGAAAAGTAATAGCAAGTCAGATAGCAAAGCAAATTAAATGCTGAAATAAATAAAAGAAAAAACATATCCATCAATCACTAAAAACATTCTTGTAACGTAACCGGTAGAGTACTCGATTCAAGAGGTGAAGGATAAACGTTCGAGCCCACGGCGGAGCGATAGGCAGGGCATCCAACCTTAATAACTCAACTTCATTCCGTCTGCGTCCATGCATAAATGAGGACTAGTTGTTCCGGTTTTACGTCACGGATTCTCTTTTCAACCAAGGGCTAGGACGGTTGCTTTCTTGAGGACTTATTTTGGCAACTGTAATCGTTACCCTGAGTGCATGCCCTTGCTAACCTCAGACCGTGACGGGGCGCAAACGCCTCAGAGTCGCGGACGCTACCGTTTGAGCCACGGTGACTACAAATGAGTGATACATAAAACGTGGAAAAAAATAGAATATCCAATGGTAATCTGAATTATCAGAAGCAATTTGCACTGAGGAAGAAAACGAAGGATTCACAAAATTAAGTATAAAACGAAAAAAAAAGGAGCCCAGCAATAAGAAAATGTCGAAATAGTAACGACAGACCAGACATAAAAAGATATGAGTTTCTTGATTTTAAACGATAGCTTGAATAGAAAAAAAGGACAACAAGAATAAGGAAATAAGCAATAATAATAATAATAATAATAATAATAATTATACTACTACTACTAATAATAATAATATTAATAATAAATTTACGAAATAACGATTGCCCAATAGTGGACAAGTAGGATTATGCTCTACTAGATCATTTAAGATGCGAAGGCAAACGAAGGAGCGTAGGGTCCACGAAAGATGGAGAGGACTACGTCGATAAGCCCTTGTCTGTAGGTCACCTCAAGGTGATACAAGAACTCCCACAGGGCATTTAAGGACAGGACCAACGAAGAAGGGGGTAATGCCCTCTAGGTGTCCTCTGGAAATTCATATGAGGGCAATCTCTCACACTCCTTCTACCGCCCGCCCGCACTTACTCCTCCACCCCATCCTTTCCTACGCCCACGAGGTCTTTTCTTTATCTTAATCTTTTTAAATTTTTTGCTTTGGACATGGCGTGTGAAGTATGTTCATGCCCCCAAGGATCCATTACAGCAATTCAGGGTACTGTCCATCCAAAAGCATAAGTAGGAAAAAGGGCTTCCACGTTCATATGTGCAAGAAAAAAATCCTGAAGTCATAGAACTAGTACCCATTGTGCTGAAAATAGTCTGAACAAAAGATGAAAACAATCATCACAGTTGCCTTTGAAAATGGTAACTCATCAGCACTTAGTGAAAGATGGAATATTTTCGCCACTTTAACTCGAACGAAGTGCAGAGCAAACGAAGTAAGAATATTTATGAGTTTCGAAAGACCTTCAATATTTACTTGATGAGATGCTCTCAATATAATATATCATGGTAATTAATGTGCTAGGTGCTCAACACGTGGGATAAATTAAGCACACTGGCATCCAAGGTCTTTGCAAATTGTTAGGCAGGTGGCATAAGCAACTGTGCCATAAGAATTATAATCCCACTTGAAAAAAGGACACCAATGCTGTCAAGCTTATCCCTGCCTCTATCACCTCGAAAAACTAAATTAACCTCTTAGAGAAGTAGAAAACAAAAATACCAAAGGAACAACGCCTTAGGAAACTCCCAACGAATCAGATAAAGACTCGCCTCTCCAACACCATTACAAATAAGGAAGAAAAACGTTTTTAATAGAAATGTCTTATAGTGAATAAACGTTTCTTCTCAATAGCGGCGAATTGGGTAAAGGAAATTTTCTGTTGTAAAAGCGAAAACGTTTTCTCATTTATAATTTCACTCGTGACAGTCTCATACTTGTACAGACACGGTGGTGTCAAATGGGTCAAGAGTACTTAAGAGTGATGATATAGTTTTACGTCACGGACTTCCTTTTCTACCAAGGGCTAGGACGGTTGCCTTCATGCGAAAGACTTGTTTTGGCAGATGTAATCGTTACCCTGAGTGCATACCCTTGCTAACATCAGACCGTGACGGGCGCGAACCCTTGACCTGTCGCCTCAGAGTCGCGGATGATATTGCTTGAGCCACGGTGACTACGGTCAAGAGTACTTAAGAGCAAATACGAAAATCTCAAGTGAGTTTAAAATGTATGATCATTCACAAGATTGAAATAAATGGTGTCCAACATTTTGGTCAAATATAGTAACTTGCAAAAAATGTGTGCAGGTTAATGCAGTAAAATATATTAATTTACTCAAAACACCGTAATCACCGTACCTGCATATAACCTTCGACTGCAGCAATACCAAATCGAAATTATTATTAACTTTAGAGGATTTATTATTATAATTATTATTATTATTATGATAGTTAATATTATTATTATTATTATTATTATTATTATTATTATTATTATTATGATAGTTATTATTATTATTATTATTATTACTATTATTATTATTATTTGAAGATGAGTGGGTCCTATCTAAATACGGGTTTGAGATTCCAAAGTCCTCCCTAGTATGTTCTTTCTCTCTAACTCTATAATCTTTTCTTTCTTTCTTGGAGACGAATAATGGGTAATATCCAACATTAGGAGTTGCGCGTACTCTACATCCCATCGTTCATGCTCTCTTTGGCCTTCTTATTTTTATTATTTTTGATCGAACAAATGCAGTGAAATTACGAATTTTAAATGCTTTTTAAATAATTTACCTCCTACTGTCGGGATTCAAACCTGGAATATGCAGAACAGGAGTCCAAATCTTAGTGAGCTCTCTCTCTCTCTCTCTCCTCTCTCTCTCTCTCTTAAACACCTCTGTGGCTCAGCGTATTTAGCCGTGGACTCCTATTCTACGGGTCCCATCCTCGAATCCCGAAAGTAGGAGATACTGAACACGATAAAATTCACACTTGTAAAGTGTTTATGCGTAGTTATATATGTACAATCTGAGCCTGCGGCTTACTCTAGAATCTGGATAATCAAAGTATAAAGTTCTTTTGCTGTGGCTCTCTGAAGATGGTTCGAACTTGAATTACTCGCTAAGATTTACATATTTTTGTAGGAAAAGAAACATTACATAAGTTTACAGCTAGTAGGTTAACCATGGCGTCAGCCGCCCACTGAAATACTACATATGAAGGTAATGCGGACTTAATAAGGACTGCCAAGACAGCTCCAGCTTAAGTCTTCCTTAGGGCACAGTTCTTTCCCTATGTCCACATCTACACCAAATTTTCTGGCGTATACGTTACACATTTCTTACTATCTCATTACATTTGACAAGTCACAACACTCCCCATCTCCATTTCCTTGCTTTCATTTTTCTTATCTCTACTACAATTATGGCCCCCAGTACCAGGTAAAGAGGGGTGCGAAGAATCTCCGGGGATCTTGCCGACTTCACTATTGGCGTGATGGTAGACATACTTGGTGTTAGTAATGCTTCTGCCCAAAACCTTGCATCTCCTGATAAATCCGCTTCTTTCACTCTTCACTTTCCTAATATCCGTGTCTCAACTCCAATCTTTTGTCTGTAGAACTGCATTTGGGTACATTCCTCCCTAACCTCCTCCTTCCCTCTGAAACCTAGCTGTCTAGATGTGCATCCCCTAATGCGCTGAAAAAGGTGATGAATGCGAGAGTTGAAGGAAGAAATGCTAGAGGGAGGCCTAGGTTTGGGTGGATGGATGGAGTAAGGAGAGCCCTGAATGATAGGAGGATGGATGTGAGGGAAGCAAGCGAGTGTGCTAGGAATAGGAATGAGTGGCGAGCGATTGTGACGCAGCTCTGATGGGCATCTGCTGTTACCACGGGGCTGCATCTTACAGAGGTAGCCCTGTGGTAGGGGCAATAGAGGAGCTGGCAGTTGTGAAGCGACACAGGTTGTGGAAGAGCCGGGAGGATGGGTTGTGGCACTCCAGTAGTGCCATCTGAACGGTCACTAGCTCCCTCGTCGTTGCCCATAGAGCAAAGTAATCCCCTAATTGTTTTCTTTTTTATGTCGGCTACCCCCCCAATTAAAGGGGGAAACAGCCAAGGTAGATAGAAATAGATAGATAATTATCAATACTGAAAATATTTAATCGCTGTCCCTGCTCTCTCTCTCTCTCTCTCTCTCTCTCTCTCTCTCTCTCTCTCTCTCTCTCTCTCTCTCTCAACACGAAAGCTTACCAAATGTCCAAATACAAAGATTGAAAGTAAGAGAAAATGCATACAAAAATAAAACTCTTAAAACATGAGAATCTATGACTAAACTATAAGATAGCCATAACACACCCAAGACCTACATTAAATGAAAAAGCAAACTAAGGGTCTGCAAGTGTATCAAGGTTACATCGATATCAATGTTTGTAAAACTAAATTCAGAAATTAGGTTGCTGTTTCAGCAAAAGCCGAGATGTTTTTTTCCACTTATTGCCAATTAAAAGAATATGCAGGTCACTACCGCACCACATCTCCACATACCAACACAAAAATAGGGTCACCTATTAAAGAACTGGCCGAATGTAGATCAACATATTTTTACTCGTTTCGGCAAAGCAATAGAGTTCTTTTTAAGCATGGTGAACCATATAATAATTAATCTAGAGGAAGTATGGCGATACGCAGCAATAACTGTGAAACTCATGAGGTCATTCCTAAAGATTTGTGTTAAAAGCAAATACTGGGGTGTACTGCAATTCTGTCTGGAAAATTTTTTACTTTATTCTCGTCAGAGATAAAGGAATCACAGGTTCTTTATTGGCGGCAGTGATTTCCATGTTCATATGGGGTGTCTGTTTTTATCAGCCACTTGAAGGCAAAGAGTTGGCTTTGGTTAAAGTTTTTATGGCCGGAAACACTTCCTATCCCTCTGGGATGGGGATCAGCACCTGAATTGAGCTGATTTGCTCCCCCAGTGGCTGGACTGCTCTGTCTACAGAACTGTAGGTATACATTTTCTTGTCTACAAAACTGCAAGTATAATAACTGCAACACTGGCAACTTCGGTAACTTAGATAACACTAAGTTCATGATTTCATTACTAGTATAACAATTGCAACATTGACAGTAATGTGTATGTATTGCCAGACTTATTTATTAAATGAGAGTAGTTCTGAATCGCCTAAAGTTTATACTCCTACAGTTTAAAAAAAGAATGTCTATCTTACCAAAATTAAATAAGCATTAACTATATCAATCAATACTTACTTTACATAGCAAAAAAAAAAAAAAAAAAAAAAAAAAAAAAAAAAAACCTGTGTGCCTATTCACTTCCAAAGATTTTAATACAATAATACAGTAATACAATATAAGAGTTTTTATTATCTCTATCTCTCTTTGTAATGAATACAGAATAAATTTGCAAAAACAAAACAAAACACACATAATAAATATATATATATATATATATATATATATATATATATATATATATATATATATATATATATATATATATATATATATATATATATATATATGTGTGTGTGTGTGTGTGTGTGTGTGTATACTTATACATATAAAACACTGACTAATTGTAAAAGTGTGTTGTTTGATTGATGTTTTAATGCAATAATAAAATAAAACTATAAAAAATCTCGCTTTTTATAGTAATGAATACAAATTAAAAAAAGCAGTACAAACATACACACGCATACACACACTTATATATAAACACTGCCTGCCGAGAAAGCATTTTGTTTGATTAGGTTATTAAGAGTGGTCGGGCAGAGGTAGCTCTTGAAGTATCTCCAGATAAGAATTTCGAAGTCTTCGCAATAAGGAGAATAAAATAACTCTTGTGTTTGTAAAACAAAGGTGAATATTACACTCTATATATATAGATACACACACACACACATACATACATACATACATAGACACACAGACATACATACATAGACACACACACACACACATATATACATATATATATATATATATATATATATATATATATATATATATATATATATATATATATATATATATATATATATATATATAAAGAGAATTTGAGGTACTCGATAAAACACGGCTTAGCCCTCTAAATCATTCTTTACATTCTTCAAAATATATATAACCTGCACTTATCGAAGGCAGTACTCGTATAAATACGGTTTTTAAATAATATCCCCCCTCCCTTACACACACACCTACTGACGTGCCTCCCTGTCTGCAAGTAAAAGAGACGGAAAAATGATAGGGGAATTTGTAGAGGAGAAACAGCATGAGCCAGATAGGGAAACTTGAGCTCTGGAGCTCCTAGGTGGAAACCATTCATGATATTCTCTGATCTATGGGGGAAACAACCAAGGTAAATAGATAGATGGTAAGGTGTTTTTACTCTTGCTGTTCCAAGCTCTTTAGGCCATTCATGTTGCTTCACTTATTATGACTCCAGTCTGAAGACCTGGAACGTGTTTATACGGTGGCTCTGGCCTTGATGTCATGTACATATTACATATTATTACTTCATTTCGTTGCTAGTGGTCACCGTGGCTCAAGCGGTAGCGTCCGCGGCTTTGAGGCGTCAGGTCGAGGGTTCTCGCCCCGTCACGGTCTGAGGTTAGCAAGGGCATGCACTCAGGGTAACGATTACATCTGCCAAAACAAGTCCTTCACAAGATGGCAACCGTCCTAGCCCTTGGTAGAAAAGAGAGTCCGTAACGTAAAACCGGAACTTTATTTTGTTGATAGTAATTTCGTTCATATCTAGGATATGAATACAGAGCTAATTTGACACGATTTTTATAAGTCCTAATACGCTAAGCCAAGGTATTGTGTTAAGGTCGTATTTACACATATATTTTGGTTTATCTTAAGTTTTTCCGTAACACCAATATTAAATACAGTAATAATAAAGGGTAAATTAGGAAATTCAAATAAAATATAAGACCAAAAATAAAAATTTATAATCTAAAAAGTATATATATATATATATATATATATATATATATATATATATATATATATATATATATATATATATATATATATATATTATATATATATATATATATATATATATATATATATATATATATATATATATATATATATATATATATATATATATATATATATATCTATATATATATATATATATATATATATATATATATATATATATATATATATATATATATATATATACAGTGTGTGTGTGTGTGAGCTGGCACGCGTTTTCGCTTCCCATATGTTTAATATATTATTTAGCCTTGGCTCTTCATATATACAATTCATACCATATTTATCTACTTAAGGAATTTTCGAAGCAGGGATTATAGCAAGAATTATCTTTTTTTCGGCATAAGTTTTTATATGAGAAAAAGTACTACTTAAAACTTTAAATAAGATTTTTTTTTTTTTTTTGGGGGGTATATTGCGGTATTTCTAACCACAGGAGAACCATATTAATGAAAGCGTCCCATTAGTAACCTTTTATTAGCGCAATTACCATCAAAGAGGAAGGTGTTTATGTTGCTATAAAAGAATGTTTATTACCTCATTATTCCACAGGTCGACAGCTCTTCATTCATAAACATCAACATTAAAACGTTTCAAATTATTAAAAAAAAATATATATATATATGAAGGAGTACTCAGCTACCGTATGGTTAACATTGGATGTAATCATAAAATTAATCATATTTTTCTCACCCTTCGTTGGAGAAGAGCAAGAGAGGTACTTGTACACCAATTCCTAAGCCTGTTTGAGCATAAGAAACAAGTCGAAAAGCATTTGCAACATGATTCTTAACTGTGATTGAACTAACTGTGCATAGGATAAAAAATTTTCCAAATAAAAATATGTAAAAAGCAGTAATCTTTCAACTCTTTTAGTCTTACAACAATACTTTTCAATATATAGTCTTTACTAAGGGGAAAAGGAGGCAGAGGATCTCAGAGAGAGACAGCTGGAGGAGGAGCAAGTGATGGACCGGAACCAGTGGAGACGACTAGTGAAGAGATGCGACCCCATATGAAAATGGGAACGCAAATAGAGGAAGAAGAAGAAGAAGAGGAAGAAGACTAAGGGGAAAATAAATTGCGAAGATTATTTTCGAGGTACAGCATTAAATTTGTTGAGAAAAAGACCATTGTTCCAGTTTTACATCACGGACTCCCTTTTCTACCAAGGGCTAGGACGGTTGCCTTCTTGCAAAGGACTTGTTTTGGCAGAGTGCATACCCTTGCTAACCTCAGACCGTGACGGGGCGCGAACCCTCGACCTGACGCCTCAAAGTCGCGGACGCTACCGCTTGAGCCACGGTGACTACTGAGAAAAAGACCATATAGAGCATAAAATATTGAAATTGGACGTGTTTTCTTGTAAGTTTTTTTTCGAGTGAAGATTTACTGTAGACATATTTCTGTACCAAATAGTAGAGTGCCATGATGCCACACTGAACCCGGATAAAAGGGGGGAGGGGAAAATGGTGCCAACTGTGGCATAATTTTCCCAATTTTTAGACAGGCTAAACGTGCATCATTTGTTATTCGGTGTATTAACTATGTACTATAATCTTATTTGGAGAAACACACATTTTCATGTTTTTTCCATTTAGTAATCTCTCTCTCTCTCTCTCTCTCTCCTCTCTCTCTCTCTCTCTCTCTCTCTCTCTCTCTCTCTCTCTTTCTCTCTCTCTCGCTCTGTCTGTGTATATATATATATATATATATATATATATATATATATATATATATATATATATATATATATATATATATATATATCCCATTTTCAACAGCTATATCAGCCGGGTCCGAAAACGTGATCCTTGTTAGGCAAACAACATTAAAGGCAAGGTTTGCCTTAGTTTATTTTCAGATTTATATGAGATTATCACAGTGTATATTTCAATATGATTTTCGCCCAAAACATGTCATCCATATTTTACGATTCTATTATATTAATTTTATATTTTTAAATTACGTCGAATATCATCATTTTGAAAGTGTAATTGTATACGCTGAGAGAGAGAGAGAGAGAGAGAGAGAGAGAGAGAGAGAGAGAGAGAGAGAGAGAGAGAGAGAGAGAGAGAGAGAGAGATACAGAATTTAATTACTAAACTAAAGAACCTTTAAAATACAAAGACTTAAACAGTAAACACAAAGAAACTTGCCAATCTTTCAAAACCGAACATACCAGCGTGTAATTTCTACCCAGGATGTCCCCGAATATCCATTCCCCAATATAACTTACTCTGTATTCTCCAAGGCAGAGATTTTTTTAGGATAAGAAGAAAAGCAACAACCTGTGTGTGTGTGTGTGTGTGTGTGTGTGTGTGTGCATTTGTGTGTGGGACTGGCCTCTGTCCTCTCAGTAAGTACACTCATTAGATATATAGGATTAAAGAAATAATATATATATATATATATATATATATATATATATATATATATATATATATATATATATATATATATATAGATATATATATATAGAGAGAGAGAGAGAGAGAGAGAGAGAGAGAGAGAGAGAGAGTGCGAATACATAATATGCAGTATATCAGCATGGATATGAAGAGGTTATAATTCAATAAACTTCAATACAGACGTTTACAAAAGCAAAATCAAGAAACAATTAATCAAAGAGAGCATCTCCTACAGCTGCTCAAGCTTATAAAACGACTCTACATCCGGTATGTCAACATATTCCTATTCAGCACGAAATCAGCTCCAAATTCATTAGCATCATATCCGTGCTACGTCAGCATAGTGCAGTATACCCAAGGCAGAAGGATCATTTGGAATAAAGAAAAATGAATGAAGATGGAAGAGACTTAAAACGCGAATCCTGAAACACATGTTTTCAATTTCGGATTCTTGGAAAAGGGCAATATAGTAGCGCCCGCGACTAGGGTTCACGCCTCATCACGGACTGAGGTTAGCAAGGGCACACACTCAGGGTAACGATTACATCAACCAAAACAAGTCATTCGCAAAAAGGTAACCGTCCCGGCCCTTAGTAGAAAAGGGAGTTTGTGACATAAAAAACGAATCAATCAATCATTCTTGGGAAAGGGAAGGTATATCTCACCTCAAGATTTCGGCCCCAGTTTAATGCCAAAAATGCTGAAGGTTTCATTAGGTTTTTGTTTAATACTTTGATCATTTTGTTTTCCAATTATTAATATATCAGGAATATTTACTTGCTTATATATATATATATATATATATATATATATATATATATATATATATATATATATATATATAAATTCATTCATCAAGTCATTGCTAATTTAATTTTATGCAAAACAGGTCAGAATCGCTCATGTACTCATTTTCCATATAACTTATGCTGAACGGGTTAACAACCTCACTCACAAAAATAATATTTTTGATATAATGCAAGATCTATTTCTACAAGTAATATGATAACGGCGAGCATATTAAATAAAGAAAGTGAAAAATTCCTTTCACAAATGCAGGCTTGATAATATGTATGTTTTCAACAGCTCTGTTTGGATGAAAATTGGAGAGGCAAAATCTATGAAAGGAAAAAAAAACCCTAGCTATTATGTTGCGTCATACTGAAAGCCCCCAAGTATTAAATCTTAAATTACTTTTTGCAATAAACACTTTGTCGTCACTTGAATGCAGGAAAAGCGATGTAGCAATGCATAATCATAATAGAAGGATGCTTGCCATTTCACGTCGTAAGAATAGCAAATTATCCGTTAAAATAACTATACTGGAGCAAGTATGACAAATACATATCATATCAATGCAATGTTTGCACGAGTATGCACTGATTATAACGGCTGCAATTTCGAATCAATGTATCAGTAGTATATAAGTACTATGAAAGAAAATGCAATAGATATTACTAATAACAAGAATACAATTGCAATCATAATAATAACAAGAGCTTCGAAATCTAATCAGAATTGCCATGATCCAGCAAGTATATTGAAAATACTCTCTAATTTTTTTTCTCACTTCCTGGTATGTGACAACTTTTTCTTATCACAGTGACACAAGTGCTTTAAACTCCCTGATTGGTTCTCAAGATAAAACTTTTACTAATGCTTTAAGGTTACAACATTGCAACTTTCCATGTTTGGTGTCATAGCTTTTCAGACTATTCCTTAAGACGATGACTTAACGACTTAGCTATGTTTTTCCTTTAAGGAAAACTTTTCAGCCCACTTTCACTGACTGGTTTAACTTTACTAATATTCCTCTCACGGTTTTCCCCCAAAACTTAGAATCAGCGATATGTGTACAATTCCACTGTCAGTTTTCTGCATTGGTCACCATATTCAAAGAGATGAATCAATTTTTTTGTTCTAGAGATAAATACTGGATTGACTCATTGTTGATCCTTTTAAGATATTATTCTAAATGGAATCTATACTTAATTAGTGAAGAGTACCTGGTGTCGGTTGTTTGTATAGATTACCATACCTTCCGTAAAGCCTCAAACCTAGCTTCTGTAAGTTAAAAAAAAAAATAACTTGGAAATCCAATACAGAGCATAAAAGTCTATTGATTTTTTTTTACTTTATTTACAAGATTAGTAAGTAACATTTACACATTTTCGTTGCTTGAGTGCCATAAAGGATGACTTCTAGATAATACTTTTAAATAACTTTACTTAGTGTAAGAGTTCATGGAAGAAGGTTCAAGGTTTCAGGTCTCTGCTGTATAAGCAAAGGACTCTGATAATACGAGAGCCCGACTATATATGTACAACATTGCTGGCGTCCACGCATCCTCTCCCATCACGTGAGCCCAATGATCTCCAGGCAACGGCTGAATAATCAAGTAGACCTATAGGAAATCACCGACCCCCATTTGATTGTCCAATATAATCGATAACGACATGACAGGGAAAATTAATGCAACTCTGGTCAGGATCGAACCTAGGGCCAGTATTTTCCAAGACCCAATTCTCATCTATTTTGAAACTTTTTTTTTATGAGTGTGACACCAGGACAGGCAGAAACTGCCCTCATCAATAAAGGCCCGGACACGAGAAAATACCAAGACGAAGGAAAAGAAAAAGGTTAAGGACAAGGCAGAGATGAGGTAATGTCAAAGGAAAACGACAGAGAAAAAACAGTCAAAGTGCCGATGACCCAGAGATATGGAGGACTATGCCCCAGATGACGATAGGTTTCTTCGTAACAGTGAAATAAACAACTGACTTCTAAAAGAAGGATTACTATTATGTAAAATAAATTGCCTCAAGAGACTGTGAAAAAAATGCACATTCCCTTTGCAGTATTCTGTAATTGTCGGCAGCTTTCTAAGTCAATTAACTGTCTCCATTCTCGCTGCAGGTCAAAGAGGAGACTAATCCTCTCTGTAGAATGGAACGTCAAGAAGCATTACCAAAAATATATTTTAAAAAAGTAGTTGAAACTGTCATTCACACTAACATGCCTTGACATAAATCACATGGACCTTTTTTCACGTTCTCTGTGAAAATGGTGTGTTCAATTAGCAAATGCATTATATATTTGTTGTGGAGGACAGAAGGGTGATTGGAAGAGTATTGGATGTAAATGTACTGGAAGAGCTAGTGGAAGAATATCTGATTACTAATATTACAATGCCCCGAAATTCAATAGTTATGAATTTCTCCTTTGCTTTAAAGAGTAAAGGGTTTGAATCCAGACCAGCAGAAGTGGGTTGATAATTTCAAAACTGACAAATAAATTTTATGACATTGTTAGATTAAGATTTTATGATTGCATGAAGGGAATTTACCTTCCCTCAAATAGATTCATCAAGCATTTAGGCCGCTTTCACACCAAAGTGGCACGTCGCAGGTGGCATGCCACGCACACTCCAGTTGAAAACGAACATCCGGAAATATAAGAAGCGCCTGTCTGAAAGGTTTCATATATTTCCGGATGTTTGTTTTCAACTGGCGTGTCACGTGGCATGCGACGTGATATATATATGTGTGTGTGTGTGTGTGTGTGTGTGTGTGTGTGTGTGTGTGTGTGTGTGTGAGATTGGCTCTGATCTAGCACTGCTATTTATTTTTAATGAAATAGTACGAGACTGGTAATTCTTATATATATCTTTACTTTCATGGCACCATCAAGCCTTAAATGTATAAATAGATTGTGAATTACTCGATATATAATATTAATAACTTGTGTATTTCACATGATGCCTTAAAATAAGACGCTAAATAAAGTACGCAATGATCAAATAGAAGGAGATATCTTTATGAAATTAATAATAATATGAAAACTATTTCCCCATATGCACTATAACCCCCCTTTTATCGGGGGGAGAAAGTTCACCAGTACAATTTTATCGAGGGCTCTGTAATATATTTAAACAGAACAGAAAAGCTGTTTTACCTGAATATCCTCGGCTAAATATAGAAAAATGACCATGAAATATGTTCAAGGCTACTGTACCTCCACACCTACACTGATCGAAACTTATTTATACATATATACACATGTGGCCTCATCAAACACCTATACTTACACATCTGTCAAAATTAGATATCCCGCAGATGTTACAAGTACGAATATCTACGTACACTGCGAGCGAGGTCAGTCGTTTCCATAAATTAAAATAAATTTCTGTAACTCATAAAATAAGATAAACGATAAACCAATCAACAAGCATTGAATATATGCTAATACATCCCATAATAAAAGTAACGAGTATTATAATTTTTTCCACGTGGAAAAGGCAATTCTCATCAAGAAATATTGGCTTTCGAGGGGTTCTCCTTAACATTCGGTATATAAATCACAACAACTCTATGGTTACTTAAAAATTTCAGTACCGGGGTTCGAATCTACGACCTACTGACGGACAGAATGGCTTTCATCCTAGGCAGCTGCATAGGAGAGAAGAGATATTTAAGGACTCTCAAGGTTTTGGATGAGGAATTTTAACCTTCTTTCCCAAAATTTCTACTATTCCATAGCGAATGAGAGAGAGAGAGAGAGAGAGAGAGAGAGAGAGAGAGAGAGAGAGAGAGAGAGAGAGAGAGAGAGAGAGAGAGAGAGAGAGAGAAGAGAGAGAGAGAGAGAGAGAGAGAGAGAGAGAGAGAGAGAGAGAGAGAGAGAGAGAGAGAGGAGAGCAACTTCATTACAATTCAAACATTTCTTAGAATATCTACTCCTCCATGGCAATTTAGAGAGAGAGAGAGAGAGAGAGAGAGAGAGAGAGAGAGAGAGAGAGAGAGAGAGAGAGAGAGAGAGAGAGAGAGAGAGAGAGAGAGAGAGAGAGAGAGAGAGAGAGAGCAACTTCATTACAATTCAAACATTTCTTAGAATAACTACTCCTCCATGGCAATTGAGAGAGAGAGAGAGAGGAGAGAGAGAGAGAGAGAGAGAGAGAGAGAGAGAGAGAGAGAGAGAGAGAGAGAGAGAGAGAGAGAGAGAGAGAGAGAGAGAGAGAGAGAGAGAGCAACTTCATTACAATCCAAACTCTTAGAACATCTACTCTTCCATCGCAATTGAGAGAGAGAGAGAGAGAGAGAGAGAGAGAGAGAGAGAGAGAGAGAGAGAGAGAGAGAGAGAGAGAGAGAGAGCAACTTCATTACAATCCAAACTCTTAGAACATCTACTCTTCCATCGCAATTGAGAGAGAGAGAGAGAGAGAGAGAGAGAGAGAGAGAGAGAGAGAGAGAGAGAGAGAGAGAGAGAGAGAGAGAGAGAGAGAGAGAGCAACTTCATTACAATCCAAACTCTTAGAACATCTACTCTTCCATCGCAATTGAGAGAGAGAGAGAGAGAGAGAGAGAGAGAGAGAGAGAGAGAGAGAGAGAGAGAGAGAGAGAGAGAGAGAGAGAGAGAGAGAGAGTCAAAAGGTCAAAGTCAAAAACTTTATTCCATCAAAAATGGCTATTACATGATGATTAATCTAATTACAAATTACAAATGTAAAATGTCAAAATGAAACAAATGAAATTTGCAAAGCACATAATCAAAATATTTACACATTATTTTGAGAGAGAGAGAGAGAGAGAGAGAGAGAGAGAGAGAGAGAGAGAGAGAGAGAAATTCATGTCAAACAGCATAATCGTACTCTTCTCATTAAATGGATCAGCATGCGATATCGTGAGTGGAATGACCAATTTGAAAATGACGGCTTGCTTGCGTGGGCGAGATGCACCCATGAGCTGGCAAGAACGAGTCAACCTGTATATGGTGAGATGCCAATTCGGTCTGTTCTTGGTAATAGGTATGCTAGACAATTGTCCAGGATATGTTCTTCTAACACTGAAAATAGAGAAACACCTGCATATACAAACTGCAACAAAAGACTAAGGAGTGCTTCAGGATGTAAAATGACAAACATTTTCAGCTTACCATCGCAGTCCCCTCAGTGGAGATCTAGTAAAACTCTTGATGGGGGAGCCCCCAAGATCATATGTGCTACCGACAAGCATTTACTTTGGTACTTTCAGCTCTAGGGTAGGTTTTAATATAGATCTATTTTTTATTATATTATTATAAAAATATTCGTATTTCCTTGTAGTTTAATTATATTTACTTGGAATAATTGATTTTTATTTCATGCAGTTTATATGTAATTTGAATAATGCAAATTTGTAATGCATATTTTGCTTGTTATCTGTAACTGTCAATATATATATATATATATATATATATATATATATATATATATATATATATATATAATATATATATATATATATATATATATATATATATATATATATAGGCTAATGGGTGGTTCCCCATTATCCAAGATTTCGATATATATGGATAACTGCATTCCGGAAATATTAAATGCAAAATTCCAGAAGTAAACATTCCTCAAATTAAAAATGAATTCTCATGACTTATAGTAAAGTATATTGCATTAATTGTACTATTTTTTATTGCAAGTACGGTATATATATATATATATATATATATATATATATATATATATATATATATATATATATATATATATATATATATATATATTATATAGGGGCGAGGCTTCTCGTAGGTATTCTAGCCCGGCCTGGGTTTCTAGCAGTGCATGTCCGGACTAAATGACGGTAGCAAGGCCTCGTCCCACGCCTGGCAAGGCAAATTTAGCGCTGCTTATCTCAAAATATATTGGTTTCAGAGCGTTTGCTCTTGCCGCTCATTGCTGGTTAGGGACAGTCAACTAAGTTCGTTTCAGGGCCTAGCGTTCACCATGCGGCCAACCACTTGCCATACATTACAAATTCATTTCTCTCATTGAATAATAATTTTTAGTTTTCAGACCTATGCCTGAAAGATAACTGCATGGAATAATGAAAGATGATCTCGGTCTCATTTCTGATTGGCTCTGGGGACCGAGATAATGATTAGAAGAGACTGTCGGGGGCATCCGTACTACGACGCGAGAGGTGAAATTCTATGACCGTCGTAGGACGAACAACAGCGAAAGCATTTGCCAAGAATGTCTTCATTGATAGGTTAGTTTTACTCAACTCATTCCAGGTTTGGATGTGGAGCTTGGCCGCGAAAGCATGTGCCAAGAATGCTGCATTGATCAAGTGTCCTGTGGGGCGGGCATAATATCAAAGAATAGCCTCACCGTATTCCCTGCGTCGTAAAAGGCGACTAAAAGTAGACGGGCGGGGGACTAGGAATCCCCCCCTTGTACCAACCTCCTGTGAGGCATCAAAGAAGAGGGAGAGTAGAGGGGAGTATAACTGCTCCCCAAACTGTTTCTTTTTTTATGTCGGCTACCCCCACTTTTAAAGGGGAAACAGCCACGGCATATGTATGTATGTATGTATATGTACCCAACTTCTATCGCATTAAAATGGGATAAATATGATGAAAGATTAACTACTCGATGCCAGACACAAATTATTGTCAAATTCTTGAGCAGAGTGGAAATGTAATGATAATGCGACAGAGGCGTAGTATGAGACTAAAGGAGATATTCCTGATGGTGTTGAAAAAACCTTCCCTCATATTACTTGCGAGTCGTAGGTAGCCACTTTCTAGTACACTACAGTATAAGGAAAAAAAGTGGAATGACAGTTTTTTTTCTGAAAAAGTGACAAAAGAGGTAAGGATGGGTAAAGTAAGATTAAACCCTTCTCACAAACTTTCATTACAGTTGGGGCAACCTGCCAGTCTCAGTTGAAAATTCCATACCTCATAAAGGAACAATTATAGGTATTCACCAAAGGTGGATGACGGATTCTGAACATACGATGTTGACTTTATAAACACCCAGAAACGGATGTATCCTTAGCATTACATTTGTATACATCAAATTCATTTATTACACAAGCACGTCACTCAGCTCTGATGACATGGTATAACGTCCTCCAAAACGCGTTGCATAAGACCACTTCAGTCAATCAAGCATCAAGGGGTGCATATATACAACTTATAAGTGACGTCACGGCACGCACATTTCCATCATTGACGCTTAAGTTCAACAAATCAGTTAAGGAATCAAGAGAAATTAATCCCATGACATCATTAACTTATTTCGTGGCTCTAACGGTAGCGTCCGCGACTCTGAGGCGTCAGGTCGAGGATTCGCGCCCCGTTACAGTCTAAGGTTAGCAAGGGCATGCGCTCAGGGTAAGGATTGCATCTGCCACAACAAGTCCTTCGCAAAGAGGCCTGTATATATTAACAAATTAGTTTTGAACAACTACTAAAACCGATCGGATCGCAAAATGTTTACACTTTACATTATACTGCATAAGGATGAAAATGCATCATATACAGAATTGACCATCACATGCCTTTGGATAATAAATATGATGGAGTTTATAAGTTAGCGTAGCCACAGCCACCTATGTTAATAAACATTGTTTCTAGTGTTGAAATTAAACTGTTTTTACTGGCACCGAACTGCGTGATTCTTTTTCCGAGATGTAACTTCTGTTCTACAGTTCCCAAGTTCGAACTACAGGAGGTAATATATTAGGGAATAATAATAATAATAATAATAATAAAAATATTAATAACAATAATAATAATAATAATAATAATAATAATAATAAAATTATTAATAACAATAATAAAAATAATAATAATAATAATAATAATAATAATAATAATAATAATAATAATAATAATAATGAATGTCTGAAAAGTAGCTACTTCATAAGTTGCTCCTACTTTCGGTGCTAAATTTTAAAATCTTGCGTTCAGAACACGAGTGACCAAACCGGCAGAAATATTAAAGTTTGGGATAATGGTAGAAGATGACAGTTCTATAATGAAAACCGGCAATATTTTTTTTATCTCTAATAATAAAATTGTATACATAATCATTTTGGCATTTCTCTTGTATAAACAAAGATTTAATAGCGAATAAAACTTCATAAAAAATAAAGCATTAAAAATATAGCAATAGCTATACACTAGAAAACTAAAAGAAATCTTGAGAATTAGATAATATCATCGTATAGGTAAAAAGGGGCATTGTTAGTCCCTCGAATCCTACTTATTAGAAGTGCAACCTAGATTTCAGCTTCATCACATCAATTACGACAGTTAGCACTGCCAAGGCATTGGTGGTACAATATTAAGCTATTATTGAAGACCAATTACAAATTTTCTCTCTTGCTCTTTTACTCCCGGTAAGGCATCACATCCAGTGGTTATTAAGAATAAACTAAATGTTTCAAAACTTGCAACATTTCTTCTACTTGTAACCAATTTTCAACTTATTTTTCAAACCTTGAAAAGTATTGCTTGAGGTGGTAACTACTTTTTGTACTAAAACTTAAAATATTCCTGCCAGAGGTAAGTAATGCCATACATCTGTTTTAAACCTATGGCACTGCTGCCACTGGTGAATGGCACCCATTTTTTATCCTAATATAACAGCTTCCTTATATAATCAATATCCAAATTCTGTCCTAAAACTACTAAACTAATGGCACTATTGGTCACTAACACAAATTATCTCCTAAAACAAGTTCACTTAAAAGTAAGACATTGAGATGAATATTTCAACAGAAATCATGAATATTCTAAATAAAGATCATAGAATTATTTTGAAACATTTGTAATTATATAGTTTTGAGGAAGGCTTATTTCATTATGAGTAAAAGTAGTTGAGGTTTCATTAGTGAACTACTTTCGTTTATAAGAAGATTAATAAATATAGATTTGTCGACTCATATATGAGGGTACACTCAGAAAAAAAATTAATTAAGGAAACAAGCGAAGTATATGTATACAAATGCAGAGAACTGGAAAAAAAATCTAATATCACAACTGTATTAATATTACTAAATAGAGAAGATAGTAATATACATCAGAACTATAGAACTGGCTGTGAAAACCATAGACATCAGAAGTCACTAATGAATAGAACTGGTTGTGAAAACCACACATCAGAGGTTACTAATGAATGGTGAAAAATCAACAAATGTTAGGAAGGATAGCATAATATTCTGTCTACTATCGAACTAACAATATTAACTATATAAAAAAAAAAAATAACCGACAAAAGCTAGAAAAATCAGAGAACAAGAAAAAAAAAACATGGGAGAGGATAATGAAAAAAAAAAAATCACCATATTTACATATTTCATAACGTTATGATTATCTCACTTCTCGGAAAAGCTGAGGAGATAAAAACAAGGGAGGGGAGGGGAAGGAAGAGAAGAAGATGGATGAGGAAGGGTAGGAGGAGAATGACGTGGAAGGGTGGGAAGAGGGTCTACATGCCAATAAAAGATCAAGGTTACTGGATCAATATCGCTTAAACATACTGACGAAGATTGCAACACTCTTATAATCAACGATCTGACTAAAGGTACGTTTTGCTTGGTGCGATTATCGCTTAACGATGATCGTTCATGACTCAACGATGATCGTCAAACGATTGTCTAGAGCACTAATTCTTTATTTCAGAATTTTTTTTTTTGCTTCGAGCGACTGCCACGGCAATCGCTCGAAGCAAAACAGTCCCGTCCATAAACAAAGAATTAGCACTCTCGACAATCGTTTGACGATCATCGTTGAGTCATGAACGATCATCGTTGAGCGATAATCGCACCAAGCAAAACGTACCTTAAGCGTCTGTATAATGCTTACATGAGCAAGCGCAGCAATTGATGAACATAGCATAGGTGGAAGGTAATACCATATTCATGATGTTAAAAACATACACTGCAATAACTAGATAGGGATATATACTAATGGTTTTATACATGTTCAATCCCACCGCGAGGAGTTAGGAAGGACCCAGCCTTGATTCCCCAGCTCTAACGTGTTCATTTCCATTCGAATGGGGAATAATAGTGACACAATTTAAAAGAGCTGTAAGAAAGAATATATAAATAAAAACTCTTAAATATATTACTGTTCCGGTTTTACGTCACGGACTCCCTTTTCTACCAAGGGCTAGGACGGTATTAGCAATTATATTAAATGCATTACTGTGAAATGTTAGGATGAATTGTTAATGGTATTATACGTGAATTCTTCCGAGAAAAAAAAAACATAGGAAAAAAATATATTCATGATATTATAAGTCTATCTATCTATCTAGCTTGGCTGTCTCCCCCAATTGGGGGGTAGCCGACATCAAAAAAGAAACAATAAGGGGATTACTTTGCTCTATGGGCAATAACGAGGGAGCTAGCGACCGTTCAGATGGCACGGCTGGATACTGCAAAACTTCGATAATAACGTCCATATACGCGAAGACGACAAAGAAAGATCGAAAAAAGTAAAAAATTATATAATTCAATATAATGAATATAAACGTCATTCCTGCAAAAGAAAATCAGTGATAACTTGAATATAATAATATTACACAAATAAAGAGAAACATTTGCAGTATATTTATGCTAGTAACTTGATTGCGATCATACTCATGACGTGACAGGTAAAATACTAAAAATAAAAAAAAATTCCAAAGCAATTTGCGATATTCGATATATGTTGTTATTCTAATGGATCCAGAAGTTAGATGGATCCATTTGCATAAACTGTTCTCGGGCAAAAAGAATCAACCTATCCCCAGATTCTTCAAACAGGCTGTCAAGTACAATTTATATACATATTGAATAACCAATAACTATTGTATCTATGCATCTATTTCTATTTTTTTTCCTCTTTTTTCTTCAAAGAAAAGACACAAGCTAACCCATGGGTTATGAAACAACTGATGTCAAATAAAATTAAAAAAAAAGAAACATGTAATTGTATATATCATTCATATTTCATACTTATATAAACCTTTATTTCCATTACAATACAATGGGTATTCGTCAGCCGGGGCAAGCCCCAACCCCCCACTGTGGTGCCCAACCACAGCAGTACCTGCCAGGAAACAGCTTAAACTCTCGGTCTTGGACGGGAACCGATCTTTCGACCTCGTGAATGCGAAGCCAACGCGTTACCACTGTACTAGCCAGCAGGCTGGCAAATAGAAGTTTAGTAGTCACCGTGGGTCAAGCGGTAGCGTCCGCGACTCTGAGGCGCCAGGTCGAGGTTTCGCGCCCCGTCCTGGTCTGAGTTAGCAAGGACATGCACTCAGGGTAAGGATTACACCTGCCAAAACAAGTCCATCGCAAGAAGGCAACCGTCCTAGCCCTTGGCAGAAAAGGGAGTCCTTGACGTAAAACCGGAAGAAACAAACAGTGAAGAAAGCATGGCAAGAACTCATCTTATCAGAATGGGGTTGTCTTGGCAACAGGAAACATTCAGTATATTGAGTCCAATTGAGTCAGTTCTATTCACCTGAACCAATAACAAAGCATTATTGGGTATAAACAAATGGTACGGAACTACCAAAAGCCAGGGGCACCACCTTCAGGGTACACCAGGTGTGGAATGTATCAAAAGCTGTAATTTTGTCTTAGTCGCGGTTCTCAATACTAGATTCTCACAGGGAAAAAGTAAAGTGGGAGATAATCTGCGTCTGAATTTCCTGTGTCATGCGGACTAAGTACAATTAGAAGTAGAAGTGGAGCAATTCTTTTATAGTAGTATGGATGAGTTGAGCATGTGTAAGGCAATGTTGAACCCCTGCTGGGTTCCCATTTGGCGTTCTGGTCATTCAGCCAACATCAGCATGATAAAATGGCTTGCATAAAAATATATCTATAAAAAAAAAATGTAACCTGAGTAGGTGTAGGAACATAAATGTCTCCAGTTAGAATGTGGACTGAGATCTAAAAATATCTAATTCGAATGAAAGAGAAACATTCTCTTCGAATACAAGTGTGGACTGACATAAAACTATGCCAAAATCAACTGGAATATGCTCAGAAATAAAAGTACATTTCCAAGTACTCAAACTCATTAGGATTAATATAACGACTATGTCAGCATTTCCCCATACATCGTTACAAGGATTATCCAGTTCTAGAAATTGGGATACTCTAGTAACTAGTACTTGGAAATGGCAGACAATAGCTTTAAAAAAAATCTCTGCATAAGCAAAACAAATAAAAAAGATAAAACTGTATCTGAATTTTGAAAATGCAGATACCTGCAAATATTTATAGCCATACACTGTTAATCACAAATACCATACACGCACATTTATGATATTAATCAAAATTTTAATAAAAAAAAAAGTTGACAAAAAAAAGTTGAATAAAAGATAATTTTTTAATATGTACTAAGAAAAAATATATATATAGTGCTCAGAACGGAATTTAGAAACATACAAAGTAAACAAATATACATCTCCGAGCAGATGAGACTCGAACATTTAAGAAAATAAATGACCAAGAAGACTAAGTACCAACATTGTTTCATGAGTAAATATTCAAGTAAGTACTGATATCAAAGGAACAACAAATATATTTCTAAAAATACTGGCATGATGTGTGCACGTGTTGGCAAGTTCCTCCTCCTGATTAGGAGGCTAAATATATATGTTATGTCACCTGTCTGTCTATATTAGCAACATGGATTCGGATTTACGTCACGAACTCCCTTTTCTACTAAGGGCTAGGACGATTGCCTTCTTGCAAAGGACTTGTTTTGGCAGATGTAATCGTTACCCTGAGTGTATGCCATTAGCAACATATACCAAATATTACCTATGGAGGCACAACCGAAAGTACAGAGGGCCACGGAGGTAAGTGCTATAACCTATGAAATGGGCTATTTGGTTGTGCCAGTTAATAAAGTGATTACTCAATGGTGAGACTATAGTCAGTAATAATAAATTTGGTTAACGTACACAAATAAATTCATGCTGTCTACTTATAAGGTTTATAATATTAAGAATGTGATGAAGTGATGTTTCTCTACCCTCAAGACAAAAATGCAGTTATAATAATAATAATAATAATAATAATAATAATAATAATAATAATAATAATAATAATAATAATATCATTATTATTATTATTATTATTATTATTATTATTATTATTTGTAGTAGTAGTAGTAGTAGTAGTAGTAGTAGTAGTACAATCTCAGAATTACTTGAAAAAATCACTGTTAGCTATGGCAACGATAAGGCTCATTACTGTAAAGGCGGGAAAAAAATAAAATACAAGTATGTATTGTAATCTTTGATAATAAAAAAAAAATAATAGATCAGGTAAACTCCACGTGCAAAGGTGAATCATGTCACCTGAACAGGCTGAAAAGGTAGGACTTAGGGGAGAGGACATATCTTACTATTAAGTTAAAGGAAAGTCCTTATATGAAGTAGTCAAGGTAGGGGAAAAAAAAAAATCCATAAATGTAAAGGAGACTATTTTTTTTTTCAAATCGAGGGTTTCGCGCCCCGTCACGGACTGAGGTTAGTAAGGGCATACACTCAGGGTAACGATTACATCTGCCAAAACAAGTCCTTCGCAAGAAGGCAATCGTCCTAGCCCTTAGTTGAAAAGGGAGTTCGTGACGTAAAACCGGAAAATTAATAAAGATCTTCTAGCCTCACATTTCTGTGTCCAATCCCCCCCCCATGCGAATGTAAACTAATTGTAACAAAACGGTGTTTTTGTAAACAATTCATCAAGAAAAATAAATTTCCTATAAATTAAATATCTACTTGAGTTACAAGAGGTAAGCAGAAGTTACCCTTACTCGTGTGTAAGTTTAAATTAGGTGAGATTAGATAAGCTCAAAATCTCAACTATAAACAACAACTATTCCCTTTAAAGCGAGTTGCATTACGAAAACTAGGAGATGCAAGGGGGGGAGGGAGGAAAAGTTGCAATAGAAGCCAAGGGGGAGAGGTTGATGGAGGAAGCATTGAGGGTGTGGTGAGGGAGGAGGTTGACAGGATATATATCCAAGAGCAGCAGCCTTCAGACCCGGTTACGTATGAGAGAGAACGGTGCCAGAAACACATCTCAGTCCTCTCTTGAGTGGTTGTGCGCGTGCCCTTGAGATGGTCACGGCCAAGGACAAGATCGGTATGCTGATGCTACCCATGGAGGGAGGGGCACTTGCAACGCAAAGAAGGCTGGAAGTTGGTTTTTTTTTAATAGATTTATTGCGCATAACAGCAGTCAAGTAAATTACGTAATGCAAGAAATACTGAAACATGTTTTGAAATAAAAGAATACTTTCTTTGCAAGACGTGCCACAGAGTTAACATGTACAATGAGCGAAAGGTATGAAACATTCTACGATATACAATTTGTGTAATATATCGTATCTTACTATTTACAGTTTAATTCATAGAGAGAGGAGGAGGAAAAAGGGAAAGACAAAAGTGCTCTCTTGTCTTTCACGATATTCTTTCTTGGCTGAAGACACTGTTATTCTTATTACCCCTACTCTCTCTCTCTCTCTCTCTCTCTCTCTCTCTCTCTCTCTCTCTCTCTCTCTCTCTCTCTCTCTCTCTCTCTCTCCAATAGTGTCGAAAAAGTTTTAACAAATATTACCCACTTCTGCCATCATTTTCTAAATCTGCAAATAAATTGTGTATTTGGTTTATTAAGAAGCGCCCAAACAATTAGTTTATGCTTTTCATACATTAGCATTTATCTAACACAAAATAAAGCATGGACCTTGCATCCTTCTTGTCCTAAAAATATTTATAAAGCGTGTTTTACGTCGCGGACTCCCTTTTCTACCAAGGGCTAGGACGGTTGCCTTCTTGCAAAGGACTTGTTTTGGCCGATGTAATCGTTATCCTGAGTGCATGCCCATGCTAACCTCAGACTGTGGCGGGGCGCGAACCCTAGACCTGACGCCTCTAAGTCGCAGACGCTACCGCCTAAACCACGGAGACTTATAGTCATCAGTTAATATACTTCAGAATTTCTATCAACAAATATCTCATCACGACTACTTTTTCTCTCCAGTTACAATACCCATAAAATATAATATGTCTTTTTTTATTATAAATAATCATGTTTTCTAAAGATAACATTTATTCCCCTCTCAATATTTTTTTTTAAAGATGTCATACCTAAATATTCTTATTAAACCTAAAATATTATCAAAGACAAACATCGTTTTGATTCCTCTTTAACATATGTAAAAGACAAAATAATATTTATATCCAAATTAGCCATTTTGAAATGAGTCTGAAGTCAAAATATATAAGGTTTATTTATATATTTAGGTCCGATTTCTTAAACAGTGTAAACCTAGGATACCATATTGTTAGTTAGCTAGACACACACAAATGGATTTTGTGTATGTCTAGCTAAATAACAATAAGGGATCCTAGGTTTACACTGTTTAAGAAAATAGGGTCATAAATTTATATGGTTCCACAAACTATGAAAAACATCAAAGCTTGAAAGAAATTTATGGTAATGAATTTGAACAAATTATTTCTATTAAACAACGAAAAAGAAAGATTAAAATTATAAGAGATCTGTACTTGGAACGGTTGGGTGGGTGGGGGGAACTGTCACGAAATTTAAGGATACGGGGTAAACCGGCTACGGCTGTTGAGCACTATGGCAGAAGATCATTTTCCACATACCCCGAGAATGACCCAAGCAATGTGGTGGGAGGGGGGTCAAGTGAATGTTGTTGCGATCCTTCATCCCGATGTGAATTTG
Organism: Halocaridina rubra; assembly: GCA_037179515.1. Taxonomy (NCBI): domain Eukaryota; kingdom Metazoa; phylum Arthropoda; class Malacostraca; order Decapoda; family Atyidae; genus Halocaridina; species Halocaridina rubra. Next base: position 71,131 of record JAXCGZ010003994.1, read on the forward strand.
AATCTGGTGAACGTGTGTTCTTTGACTCGACCATTCCCTTGAAAGGAGAATGATGGCCATGGTATATGAATGCATGTACGCTTAAAAATAGGTTTTTTTCCGGGATAAAAACATATAACTTTTGTATCAAGTGGTTACTCATGCAATAAACAGAAGGCTTCCATATATGCAATATGAATTTTTACAATGAGTAAAAGGTTTTTGAGGAAACAGTCACCGTGGCTTAAGCGATAGCGTCCGCAACTTTGAGGCGTCAGGTCGAGGGTTCGCGCCCCGTCACGGTCTGAGGTTAGCATGGGCATGCACTCAGGGTAACGATTACATATGTCAAAACAAGTCACCGTGGCTCAAGGGATAGCGTCCGCGACTTTGAGGCGTCAGGTCGAGGGTTCGCACCCCGTCACGGTCTGAGGTTAGCAAGGGCATGCACTCTGGGTAACGATTACATCTGCGAAAACAAGTCCTTCGCAAGAAGGCAACCGTCCTAGCCCTTGGTAGAAAAGGGAGTCCGTGACTTAAAACTGGAACTAAGTAAGTCACTAGGAGTGGACACCATTACCCATGAGCACATGTGAACACTTGTCATTACTAAGCGCTATCGTGAACAATTGATAACATATGACATTACAACACTTGTGGTTCTTTATCCTCTGCGTGGGTTTATATAATGAATGAATTTGGAGAAATGCCTGTGTGTGTGTGTGTAGGAGTCACGCTAGTTATGGTATGACGACTACACAAAATTATAAGTAATAATAATAATAATAATAATAATAATAATAATAATAATAATAATAATAATAATAATAATAATAATAATAATAATAATAATAATAATAATAATAATAATAATAATAAGAAGAAGAAGAAGAAGAAGAAGAAGAAGAAGAAGAAGAAGAAGAAGAAGAAGAAGAAGAAGAAGAAGAAGAAGAAGAAGAAGAAGAAGAAGAAGAAGAAGAAGAAGAAGAAGAAGAAGAAGAAGAAGAAGAAGAAGAAGAAGAAGAAGAAGAAGAAGAAGAAGAAGAAGAAGAAGAAAAGAAGAAGAAGAAGAAGAAGAAGAAGAAGAAGAAGAAGAAGAAGAAGAAGAAGAAGAAGAAGAAGAAGAAGAAGAAGAAGAAGAAGAAGAAGAAGAAGAAGAAGAAGAAGAAGAAGAAGAAGAAGAAGAAGAAGAAGAAGAAGAAGAAGAAGAAGAAGAAGAAGAAGAAGAAGAAGAAGAAGAAGAAGAAGAAGAAGAAGAAGAAGAAGAAGAAGAAGAAGAAGAAGAAGAAGAAGAAGAAGAAGAAGAAGAAGAAGAAGAAGAAGAAGAAGAAGAAGAAGAAGAAGAAGAAGAAGAAGAAGAAGAAGAAGAAGAAGAAGAAGAAGAAGAAGAAGAAGAAGAAGAAGAAGAAGAAGAAGAAGAAGAAGAAGAAGACGAAGACGAAGACGAAGACGAAGACGAAGACGAAGACGAAGAAGAAGAAGAAGAAGAAGAAGAAGAAGAAGAAGAAGAAGAAGAAGAAGAAGAAGATGATTCAAACCCCAAACGCAGAATACCACTGAAAATTTCTTTAGACATGAGCTGGCTTTCAAAATATTTATATAGCCATTTCATATAATTGGCTGACAACTGTCGTTCCTTTTTTGAATAGTGAAAGACTTTGTGGAACTCTCTTAAAATCATAAACAGCATTATAAATGATAACTTAAGAACACAAAAAAGCACTCCAATAAGAGTAAAAAAAAACAATCAAAGGAACAAAATCATATTTAAAGATAAACGTATTAGCCTAACAACGAGTGTTATCAGATGTGAGTGCTTCGAGTTAGCGAGAGAGAGAGAGAGAGAGAGAGAGAGAGAGAGAGAGAGAGAGAGAGAGAGAGAGAGAGAGAGAGAGAGAGAGAGAGAGAATAAAAATTATAAATATTTTATGTGTCCAGCGTATTTCCGTGATTCTGCTGCACGAACCTTTTCCTAGAAATAGTATGACTAAAATACTAGAAAAAATTCTAATATGAAAGATGAAAGGTCAAGGACACGAAAGATGACACCAGTTTGTTAACCCGGAGGTGCACAAGCCGGGTCATTTTCAAGAAGGGGTCGCGAGCCCGAAGAAAAACAGTAGCAACTTTTAATGTTTTTAATTTGAAAAGGAGTGTCAAGTATTTGAATTACATGTCACCTCACTATATCTGTTGAGTTTGTAAGTGTTATTTATGCTAGACACTTTATTTAATAATACTACACCTGAAGGGGCTATTGGACTTAAATAAGACTGCCCAGGACCCTTCGATGTTAAGACTTCCTTCAGTTACGGTTCTCTTTCTATGCCTACATCAACACCGAATATTCTTGGATATTCGTTGCACATGTCTTATTATCCCTTCACATCTGACAAGTCACAATACACTTCCGATCTCTGGTTCTCTGTTTTCTTCGTACCCGGGCCTGATGAGGGTAATTTTTTTTTTTTTTTGCCCGTCCTGGAGTCACAATTATTTAAAAAAAAACCACACGTATAGATTCAATTACTCCTTTTAAATCAGGAGGAATTTTTTAAACGAATCCAAGGTAAAAAAGTCAAAGAAAAAAAGACACAGGAAAAAAGTCGCAGGGAAAAATCACAGGAAATCTAGCCTAACCTAACCTAATCCGTGACTTTCTTCCTAGCCAATATTGTGACTTTTTTCTCCGACTTTGTTCCCGAGACTTTATTACCGGTCACTTTTTAAACATGAGGGTGAAAAAAGGAGAAAGAGAGGGCAAGAACTAACTCATACGGATGGAGTTGAGGTAGATTGGTTAAGAACCGCCGACTTTGACGAATAAAAAATACCAATAGAACTGCCGTCATAAACACGACAATTTTTCTTATTCTGAATCATCGTCACACACACACACAAACTGATGACCTAACCTTACCATCTTAACCTTCAGTAGTGTTTAGGTAAATTGTTTACCACATTATCGTATTCCTATGAAATCTACAAATACAAGACACCTTTGATAATTGTAAAATCTGTCAAGCAAAGTAAATATGTAACCAACTTCAAAAGGGATACACGCTATAAAAATATAAAGATTGTATTAACTTAAAATTTCAAGGCGATGCTTTTCTGAAGTCTTAAAAGTCGGTAGTTGCATAATAAAATAAAATAAAAATGTGTTGAGATAAAAAAAAACATCAATTGAAATCAACAAGATACATGAAGATGAAAAATATACAGTTCCGAAAAAATAAGATATATTCTCTATCTCTATCTCTCTCTCTCTCTCTCTCTCTCTCTATATATATATATATATATATATATATATATATATATATATATATATATATATATATATATATATATATATATATATATATATATATATATATAACTGTATAAAAAATTACATAATATCACATCAGAGAGGCTATGCAAGTGGATGCCTACACCAAGGTCTCTTGATTCCTTGAAGAAATCAACTCTATTGCCAAGATTCATAGAAGATTGCGTTGAGTAAGAGCCCATGACATAACACTAAGAAAAAAGGGTAAAGGGGAAGTGGGAAAGGAGAGAGGGGAGCCACCGTTCCTTAGTTCAGTATATATACAGGCTGGCTTCCACCCAGCAAATCTCAACTTCAAGTCTCCAAGCTAAGTGGGCTGGTAAATCTTCAAAGTCATTTGATTATGAGGAGAATGTACTGACGACTATAGTTTGGTAGACTCGATGAACTCAGCAAGCTCAGTGAGCACCATTTGAAGAATGGAGTTTATGTGGATAAGTGTCTTCATCTTAAAAGTATCGCTCCAGATAAGTCAGATCGTTACTATACAACTTACGTGTTCGAAGAACATCTTGGCAGATCATCTTTAGAAAAAGATTACTTTATTGCATAAAGACTAATAGATTACATCAACAGTAAGTTACCCAACAAGGTACATAATACAGTAACCAGTTTTATGAATGGCATTTGCCCTTAAGAAAATTTAGCCAAAATGAAACATTACCATGATCAAAACCTAAAAGGGAAAGAGAGACCGAACAACAAAGGGGAGAGGGGGGGGAGCAAATATATATTTCACTGTACTTATATAAGCGAATTCCGGAAATGATTATGATCTATCACTCATGTTTGAATTTACAGTTACATATCGTTTTCTTCCCTTCAACTAAGGGCATGCACTCAAGGTAAGGATTACATCTGCCAAAACAAGTCCTTCGCAAGAAGGCAACCGTCCTAGCCCTCGGTAGAAAAAGGGATGCCGTGACGTAAAACCGGAACTCATATAGTACACTAATTTAAGTAGTAATATGGCCATGAACTAAGTTAAAAATATAAATAGAATTTCAAGGGAATTAGTCTGGAGGGGTAATTATAAGTCATATTTGTGATCAAATCTATATAAAATAATAATTCATATCTCGCTCTATACAAGTGTTGTAGGTGAAAATGATGGATACGCGGCTGCTTGGCATTTTTTACACTTCTTTTCAGTAAGTATATATATATATATATATATATATATATATATATATATATATATATATATATATATTGTTCCGGTTTTACGTCACGAATCCCTTATATATATATATATATATATATATATATATATATATATATATATATATATATATATGCTCCCACTAAACTGCAGGCGCACACGGAATTGTGGAAGGCCTGGGGAGTATACCTCGAAAGAAAATCCGGATGATGAGACCCGAAGAACGGTTGCCTAGCTATTATTTCTATCATTATTATTATTATCATTACTGTGTAGTAGTAGAAATAGTAGTAGTAGTAATAGAGGAAGTTATCTTAAAACAGCATAGAGAGTAATCATAGAGAAAAAAAAATCATGAGAGATTCAAAGCTGATACTTCTGACGTTCGTAGTTCAGGAGGAACAGTACAAGGATGGGTCTTTAGCTTTGAATATGGCATTTTAATTGTCTATTAAGTTAACATCTTTATTCAAGTAAACAGCTTCTTTTCAAGTTATTCCATATGTATCCCTCACTCTCATTTAAGTCCACCCGTAAGGGAAGCAAGACAGTTCCACTCGGTGTCGGACCCAACCCGGGAAAAATGGAGAGGTCTCGTGCTCTAGACATTAAAAACTTTGAGCCAAAACAGCTTTTAAAGGGCCCGGTGGGAAGAAGAAAAAGACTCACTGACTTTATATGTCCAAGTTTAACCTTTGGGCACAGAGAAGGTTTTTAAAAACTTTGTTTTGAGCTTCTCCAAATTACTTTGGGATATTAGTATTAAGAAGAAATTTGTTAAGGACAACCATGACAAAATATACCCCCACCTGCAAGAGAAGATTCTCTCTCTCTCTCTCTCTCTCTCTCTCTCTCTCTCTCTCTCTCTCTCTCTCTCTCTCTCTCTCTCTCTCTCTCTCCAGATGAGATTCTCCAAATTATTTTGGGATATTAGTACTAAGAAGAAATTTGTAAAGGACAACCATGACAAAATATTCCCCCACCTGCAAGAGAAGATTCTCTCTCTCTCTCTCTCTCTCTCTCTCTCTCTCTCTCTCTCTCTCTCTCTCCAGATGTTCGTGACTCGCCTCAGCTTCTGTCTCCGACAAGGTCAGATTGTTTGTTGTTTTGATTTAGATCTATTAAGGAATCTACATTATCTAATTCGTCTTAAGTGACACAAGGTGAAATATTTATTTACAGCGAGTGTTTAGATATACTGTCTCCCTTCTCAAGCTTGATAAAGCTTTGCGCAGTTTCTTGTTTTCTTATTTCTATCAAAGCTTTTTATTTATTTTTCTTTTGTCGAAGACATGTTCTTGCAAATGGCATATGTGCCCTATACATTTTATGCGCTTATTGCGATATACTTTTTATTTTTTTTTTAATATCAAAAGAATTTAATTTTTTTTAATATCAAAATTTTTTTTTTTTTAATATCAAAAGAATTTAAGTATCACTCCTATAAATTTCTCAAATCTTCATAAGAGATAAGAGACACTTATTCCATGACAGATCCACCATTTTTTTTTTTTAAGAAATTCGCTTTTCAACATATTCAGTAAAAAAAAAATCTTTTACCTTACTAGTAAATGAATACAAATTGCTAAACTGGTTCATTAATCTAGTCGGAAAATACTACATTAAAAAAAAAATAAACACGAAAAAAATTAGCCGACAGTTAATTCGCAGAAGATAGGTACTCTACTATTCTTTACCATATCTCCTGTTAATCTATATTATCATTTTTATAATATTATAATTATAATTATTATTATTATTATTATTATTATTATTATTATTATTATCAAAAGTCGACTTCATGGGACAGTGCGAGGGGAGGAGGATGCAGGCTTGTCACACTATTCTAAAGCCCATAAAATCCACTGTAACTACCGAAAATCGCCTTTGCTCTTTTATCTGTCTTAGTAAGAGGAGGAAGACTTCCCTCAGCTCTGCCCAGGTGACAAATTCTTCGTTTGGACTATGTGGTATCCTAATTTCCAGAAAGACAGGATCTAGGGAATGAGCGTAGAAAAGACTGAGGGCACTGAACGATACCAAGAAGTGTGTTGGACTCCAAGTTGCAATCACTGTAAATAGAATCCTGTGGGTGATAAAGGAAAAGGGACAGAGCTGGACGTAAAGTTACTCTTGCTAATAGATTTTGAAGGAAGAAGTCATCTCCTATTTGAGGGAGTCTGGAAACATGTTTGGTACTGACAAAATGTCTTTCTCCATGATGCTGTCCCAGGCTTTAGCGCAAATGAGATGCAAACAATGATGAAGGAATCTGGCATCGATTTATTTCTATCGACATGAATGGTTTGGAAATTCACAGAACCTCAGGCCAGCAGAACATACCTGAGCATTCCTGAAAATAGAGTTTAGGTAAAGATGATTCAAGAACGTGACGCTGGTTGTGATTTATAGGACAAGCTTGTGAGCCATAGCCAAGATCTGTTAGAGGATTTCAAGTTCGACTTGATCTCTTCGAGTATCTGCCCTGATCATATGCCTCAAGACTCTCTATTGATTTATAATTACTTCAGTGTAATAAACTGATCTTTCCTGTTCCTCAATGTTTTCATACTTTTTTTTTTAAGAGTGTGACACCGGGACAGGCAGAAACTGCCCTCATCAACAAAGGCCCGGGCACGAGAAAATACCAAGACGAAGGAAAAGAAAAAGGTTAAGGGCAAGGCATAACACTGTACAATAAACATAAAAATCTATTCCTAATATTTTCAAATCCACATGTGTAGAGTGCGATGAGTAGGGAAGAGACTAACATTGGAACGAGCCAATCGTGGGAGGTTCGGAAGGGCATCTAGCTAAATCCCCCAGCTCCAACATCTCTAGCTACACCCATAAAACGGTGCATCTTTATCAAATATACTAATACAAACTTAAAACTAAATTACTCTCCAACATCGGGCTTAATCTTACTGACATACAGGATTTTTATCCTAAAAGATAGCCGATTTGAAAACATCATAAAAAATGGACCACGAGACGATTGGCTTTTGCAACAACTTGCTTACAATGCGTTTACAAGTTGCTTACATGAAATTTTAAGCATCACTTATGACTTGTTTATACGATATATAATGATTGTAACGGCTTGTTTACATGAGATATTATGCATATGTTAAGAGGATTCCTTTAAAATGAGATAATACCTCGTGACTGTTCATGTGCACGAGACATGATAAATATAACGGGTTTCTAAGCATGAGGTATTATGCCTTTGTAATGGTTTATTTACGCGTGAAAAGATTCGCTTTTATAATACATCATGCCTTTGTAAGTTTCGTTTACACGTTATGCCTTTTATTGATAAGTAATTTATCCTAAGTTACGCTGAACCTAAGGTTGTGAGGGCATTCAAAGTTCTCCTCCTACAATGTTCCGGTTTTACGTCACGGACTCCCTTTTCTACCAAGGGATAGGACGGTTGCCTTCTTGCGAAGAACTTGTTTTGGCAGATGTAATCGTTACCCTAAGTGCATGCCCTTGCTAACCTCAGACCGTGACGGGGCGCGAACCCTCGACCTGACGCCTCAGAGTAGTGGACGCTACCGCTTGAGCCACGGTGACTACTCAAAGTTCTCCTCCTACGTAAGATAATAATTACTGTACACCTGTGAAAGACGCATTACCCAGCAGATGCAATGGGTCTCACATCTGTCGCACGTGTGATTCATCAATGATAGCGGCATGGACGTAGGCGAGGATACCTGCGTATTAAATACCGAAAGACTCAGCTATAGTAAAAAGGCAAAGTTTAAAGCAAACTATATTGAATATGAACAACGGAAAGACCTTTACCACCGAAGGGTCGTTCAAAGCTAATTCACATGTGTTAATTTTGTGAAGAAAGTTCTATAATTTCCAGATTTTGTTGCCAACCCAGAGTTTTATGATTCATTGATATGTCAGTTCACAGATTATTTGATGATTTCAAGATTCCTATTACCTCATAAGGAGATTTTTTAATAATTCTCAAATTTTATCATTAGTTCAGCAATTATTGAATAATTCTCAGATTTTGTCATTAGTTCAGCAGTATAATTAATGACTTAATATTTTGTTATTACACTGGAAGGCTCGGTGATAATGTCATAATGCGTTTATGAAATCCATTAGTGTGTCCAGCTAACTAACAATATGGTATCCTAGGTTGACACTGTTTGAGAAATCGGACCTTAAAGAGGACTTACCAGTCTATCGACCTAGCCATACACAGAGCCGCGTCAGATGCGTTTATGAAGTCCATTTGTTTGTCTAGCTAACTAACAATATGGCATCCTAGCTTGACACTGTTCAAGAAATCGGGCCTAAGTGTGACAATATTAATTTTATAGGCTAACAGTAATTGCAGTTTTCTTATTATAATGTTCACTATAAACTTTACGAACTTATTAAAAAAAAAAGCATTATCAATTTCCAAAACCAAGTGACACCCACAATTTAAAAAAAAATACACATTCAATCATAGTAGTCGCCGTGGCTCAAGCGGTAGCGTCCGCGACTCTGAGGCGTCAGGTCGAGCGTTCGCGCCCCGTCACGGTCTGAGGTTAGCAAGGGCATGCACTCAGGGTAACGATTACATTTGCCAAAACAAGTCCTTCGCAAGAAGGCAACCAATGTCCTAGCCCTTGAAAGATAAGGGAGTCAGTGATGTAAAACCGGAACTCGAACACACGGTCAAACATGTTCTCAAAAATACGCAGAAGGTAACATAAAAGCCACTTGCATAAGTAATGGACGTTAAAACTCAGCTACTGGATTTAAGTGGGGGTAAAAGGGGATTCAACCCCCATTTTTATTATAAAACTATCTTAGTCCATCCGCGTCATATACAGAATACTTGAGATATGAGCAGTTTTTATAAGTATATTTGCTAATTCACATATTATTGCTTGCTTTGAAGAACAAATATATATATATATATATATATATATATATATATATATATATATATATATATATATATATATATATATATATATAATATATATATATATATATATATATATATATATATATATATATATATATATATATATATATATATATATATATATATATATATATATATATATATATATATATATATTTGTGGGGCGAGCTAGAGAGCTTGCAAACAAGCTCCATTTGATGTAATTGCCTATTATGTCAATAACTATTATGAATTGAATTGAATTGAATTGAATCCCAGCATGACAACAAACCAGAACAAGAATTCAACTCTAAATAAAAAAGAATGTGAACAGAAGTACACTGCAACACAGTGTATGCAGTAACAAAAATAAAGACATGAATTTTTTTTTTATATTACTCTAAAGACTGACTAAACCGCTCTCTCAACAGTCAGTTAAACACATTGTGCCCAAAACTGTAGGCACAGTTCTATAAATAGTCAATTTGTTTAAATTCTTCCTTTATTTTTTTTTTCGACCGAAGGGACCCACCTTGACCTTGAATATGGAAAGAATCTTTAATATGGTTGGTTTCGGTTTTACGTCACGAACTCCCTTTTCAACTAAGGGCTAGGACGGTTGCCTTCTTGCGAAGGACTTATTTTGGCAAATGTAATCGTTACCCTGAGTGTATGCCCTTACTAACCTCAGTCCGTGACGGGGGAAAGAATCTTTAATATGGATTCCGTTATTTCCAAGTCATGATCAAGGTATCAGAATCCTTCCAAGTCACGTGTGGGCCTTGCCACGTGACTTATGTGGATCCACGTTCACCTCTTTCCTCATTTCAGTTAGTTCAGAGATTAGAAAAAAAAAGACGTGGGGGGAGGAGAGACGGGCGAATGAGGAGGAGGGAGAGAGAGGGGTTGTTATTTGTTAACAGGAAAGAGAGTAAACCAGAAGTTGAGAGAGAGAGAGAGAGAGAGAGAGAGAGAGAGAGAGAGAGAGAGAGAGAGAGAGAGAGAGAGAGAATGTAGGGTGCCTCTAGGTCTAGAATCTAGATCAAAGTCGACTGAGGGGGGATAGTTTGGAAGGGAGTGAAGTGGGAAAGGGGGAAAGGGTTAAGAGAGACGGGATGATATGTAAAAGGGGGTGCCAATGGAGATTGGGGGTAGCTTTTCAAATGCGTTGTAGCGCAGTGGCACAGTTTCAAGGTCACCCTGCACAAGACATCTGGGTACAACCCCTACCCCCCAACCCCAACATTTCTAACCCTCCCGCGCACACATACACACCCATTAATATCAGATAATTTTATATAAACATGTTTCATTTATATGTCCTGACATTATGTAGCAAGCAACCTCAAATCCAGGGAAAATATATTATGTAGCAAGCAACCTCAAATCCAGGGAAAATATTTTATATCTTGTGAACATCTTCATTCAGATACCTGCGTGTAACACCAATACTGATATCTAGAAAAAGCTTTCCCATAGATTTTTTTTTCTTTTTTTAGATTCCCCACCCAAAGATGAGTGGAACGGGTCATGGAAGACCCGTAGGACGGGAGTCAGCCGGCACAAACCCCCTCACTGTGGTGCCAAGCCACACCAGTAACCTCCCCAGTTAACAGCTTAAATTCTCTTGCCTGGACGAGATTCGGTCCGTCGACCTCGCGAGTGCGAGGCCAGCGCGTTACCGCTGTACTAGCCAGGAGGCTTTTCGATTGGCATGTTCATCAAATATATCTTTTGGTGATCCGACAACTAACAGCAATAAGTTTTAATAAATTGTTTACTCAGTAAACAGTGGTAACGCCCTGGCTTCGCATTCACGAGGTCGAAAGATCGGTTCCCGTCCAAGACAGAGAGTTTAAGCTGTTTCCTGGCAGGTACTGCTGTGGTTGGGCACCACAGTGGGGGGTTGGGGCTTGTCCCAGCTGACGAATACCCATTGTATAATGGAAACAAAGGTTTATATATATGCAAAAGGAACAACTTTGTATAATTGTTTTTTAATCTACTGTTTTCGCTTTATCTAGACAAATTCCGGAGGGAAAAGCGTTTACAGATTATTTAGTGTTGACAAAAATAGCACAACGGGACAAAGTAAGTTTGCACCCAAGGTTCCCTCGAAAACAATTCCACGAACTCGTTGGTCAAAACAAGTTGAAGGCTGGAGCATCCGATGTTGTTGGGTTCTGGCCCTTCATCTTTAAATCTTTTCCCCTCTTTCCAAGTACACACAGACATACATACAAAAGTCTATGAGAGCTCGCGCGCACACAAGCATTCAGAGTGAAAATTTCTCCATCGGTCCAGCTCTTGGTGATTGAGACTGGTAAGTCTGCACTGCCGTTTTGATTTCAGTCTCAGTTATGCTTCATCTCTTTCAACATACTCAATTCCCCGAAAAGCAGTAAGTTAGGTAGGTTAGATTAGGGTAAGTCAAAGCTTAATATATTCTGTCAGTGAATTTTCCTGTAACTTTTAATTTCCCTTTACCCAAAGAGTGAATTTTACCTTAGTTCAAGAAAGAACTTCCTTGAAATGTGTCTTCTTTAAAATTCCTAACAGTCCTAAGCATTACCTGGAAATATGACCCGCAAAGACAAAATGAAAAAGAAATTTAGACTGCACTCTAGATTGCAGACTCTAATGCATGAGATTCACTAAACTGTTTCTTCTTCAGAATTTCTAATACTGCTAAGTTTTACCAGGAAATATTCATAAGAAAACACAAAATAAATGACGAGCTTTGCAGCCTGCCGAGGGCAATGTGTGATTCCCAGAATTAGATCTGCTTTAAAGTTACCAATTATCGAATTAATACCAAGAAATAACAACACACCCTAGTACAGCAATGCAAATATTTGGAAAATTTTATATTTCCAGAAGATAATGTTTGTATTAACACAGACAAGTCCAATGAGGTCAGTGTTTAAGAAAACATTTTGATTATAGAAGTAGATAAATTTGTTAATAATTCCGTTCTCATGAGCCGGTGAAAGTCTTAAATGAGAAAACTATGATTATCTTTTCAATTTTTATAAGCATTAACGTACACAATGCTCGATTCTCCTTGTAAGGGAAGTGGACTAGTCAATGCACAAAATCATTCACGGAAAACCTTATCCATTCTTCACACATTAGCTTTTATCCATCTGTACATATTTTCACCTTTGAGTAACATTACGTTTTGAATACATACACTTGCAGGTATTCAGGATTCTGTTCATATATGGATATTCGTAACACATCTCTTATTATCCTTTCACATCTGACAAGTCACAATACTCCCCATCTCTGTTTCTCTTTATGTTTTCTTCGTGCCCAGGCTCGATGTGGGTAGATTTATTTTACCTTTTTTTTTTTTTTTTGCCTGAACTGGTGCCGCAATCATAAAAGAAAAGAAAGAAAATATATGCCCAAACATCCTCCACAAGCCATGGTCGAGACGATACTCATTCCCAAAAAAATATCCTGCTCCAAATTCAGTAGAGATGGAAGCATATTTTGCCATCCTAATCAAAACCTCTATAAATAGCGGCGTCATTAACAGACCAAATGTAATTTTCAGAATCAAGTTCAAGATATTATTACCATGATTCGTGTAAGGACGCGGCAGAACAAATAAAAGCTGAGGCAAAATAACTGAGAACACATAAATATATACTTAGATATATCAAGATTCATTAAACAGTATAATATGCCTTGACTAAAAACAATGACTCAGAAATATGGTGTAAATTTTCAGTTGGTTTGAAAATATGGAGTTTGCAGTTGATAAAAATCAGGTTTTTTTTTTTACGGTAATGTTAAGGTCGCTACACACGATCAAGTAAACTTGACAAGTATGCTTGATCAAGTGACTTGTTCAAGCAAACTGGACCGTCTGTATGGTGAGACTTGATCAAGTATTAGACTTGACAAGTCGCTTGAGGCATGATTGAATTTGAATCATGTCGTCAAGTCAAGTCTTGACTTGTTCAAGTCAACTGGACCGTGTGTACCAAAGACTTGATCAACTCTCCAAGTTGACCGAAATTCGGTAACCCCTGTCAGCTCAGCAATATCAGTGAATACACATTAGATGTATGGGGCAGTAGTGAAACAGCATCTTTACAATCTCAAGCTGTGATAATGTTAATTATGTCTATTGGTAATAATGTCTATATGTTTTAATGCAACTTAATTATGAATTATTTGGTGTAGTGTGTTCGCGTGTGTGTACGAGTATCTGCGAGAGAGAGAGAGAGAGAGAGAGAGAGAGAGAGAGAGAGAGAGAGAAAGAGAGAGAGAGAGAGAGAATAGGTTCTCTTTTGTATGAGCTAAGCACTGATAAGCTGAGCTATGAAGAAATATATATATATATATATATATATATATATATATATATATATATATATATATATATATATATATATATATATATATATATATATATATATATATATATATATATAAATTATTTTTACCCCGACCGGGACTTGAACCTAGGATATATAAATACTGTGCCAAGACGCTACCAACTACACCACAGAAGGTCTAAAAGGGAAATAAACCTTACAGCTATATCTGCTATACTAGGAATGAACGCATTCTATCTGAATGCCAATCTGTTCATATTACAGTTTCCCCCAACCTCGCTCGTGGCTTCGTTTTCGCATTTAATTCAAATCTCAGTCTCATTTTGGGCCAACAATAATCAAATAAGAACATTACCATATGTGAAAACATGAATAATTTGTTTTAAGATAATATTGTAGTGGAGTAGAAGAAGCCATTTAAGCATTTCATTTTCATCCAATTTTATTTTTAAAGTTTCGTCTTAACATTGGGTCATTATCAAAATATCTATATGGAGAAATCAACATGGTTAACAAAACAATATAAAGTTTAGAAAGTAATACAAATAATACATAAATTGAACAACTGAGTTAAAATAAATAACAAATAGACTAGACCATACTAGACAGTGAGACAGAGTGACTGATAACCTCTCAGATTGCCCTGTAACTAGCTCTCAAAATAATTTGTGGCCAGACTCGCCAGGGGGAGACAGTGTCGGAGCTAGTTTACTCTCAACAGTGCACATCACTGGCTAGAACTAGCCCAAAAGCGCTATCCTCTTCAGACCACTAACATGACCCTCTAGGCCCCAGGGTCTCCCTTTGAGTCATTTAAATCTTGTCATCACCAACTGTGTGATTATGTGACTATTTTCCTTCAGGGAAATCGTATTGCTACTGCTGAGCTAGGGAAAAGTTCTAATTTATTTTTCGTCGTCTGCACTCGACATTGTGATTTCAACTGAAGACTTGTCAAGCATACCTGACAGTGTGGAGGCGAAGGGAAATATCACAATACTTGATGAAATACTTGATCAAGCATACTTGTCAAGTTTACTTGATCGTGTGTAGCCCGCTTAAAGTACTCTTTTAAGTATTCACCGTGGCTCAAGCGGTAGCGTCCTCGACTTTGAGGCGTTAGGTGGAGGGTTCGCGCCCCGTCACGGTCTGAGGTTAGCAAGGGCATGCACTCAGGGTAACGATTACATCTGCCAAAACAAGTCCTTCGCAAGAAGGCAACCGTCCTGGCCCTTAATAGAAAAGGGAGTCCGTGACGTAAAACCGGAACAGTTGCTGTACTCTTTTAAATTCCTTCAAAAACTTATGAGATAAATATTTTATTAACATAAATATACTGTAAATAATAATAATAATAATAATTATAATAATAATAATAATAATAAAAATTTCGATAATTTCTAAAACCACAGAACTACAAGAGGCTTCAGAAAACCAAGGATTGAAAAAATATATAATATATATAGTGCAGACAAAACACACGACCACTAAGATATATAATAGTTTTTTGAAGTCTTCACATTACCTATTCAAAAACATTTCCCCGAACGAGGTCAGATGAAACCATAAAATATTCTTCTAGGTAAAAGAGTCTGCATTTTCTTAACAGAACATTTTTTATTTTTTTTGTCAAGGTGAAACAGAGGTTAATTGTAATGTCCTTGAACGAGTCATAGAGAGAGAGAGAGAGAGAGAGAGAGAGAGAGAGAGAGAGAGAGAGAGAGAGAGAGAGAGAGAGAGAGAGAGAGAGAGAGAGAGAGAGAGAGAGAGAGACCTTGACCTAGAACGAAAGAGGATTATTTTCCGCAAAATCAATATGTCTTTACGTGTGAAGAACCTTAATTATACTGCTGAGAAATTTCCTGTGTATTATATAATATTATATTATATTATATATTATAGTATTATATTACATTGTATCATATTATATTATATTATATTATATATACTGAGACTCAAGTGGTAGCGTTCGCGACTCTGAGGCGTCAGGTCGAGGGTTCGCACCCCGTCAAGGTCTGAGTGCAAGGGCATGCACTCAGGGTAACGATTACATCTGCCAAATTAAGTCCTTCGTATGAAGGCAACCGTCCTAGCCCTTAATAGAAAAGGGAGTCCGTGTCGTAAAACCGGAACAACAACGACAGCAACAAAATATATATATGCATGTGTGTGTATACTTTCTTGAGATTATGAGTACCAGAGACTCGTAACTACAGTGCCTAATACAAAGATATTATGTTAATAATGATATAAAAACTTCGATTTGGCATTGACCTGAAGGAACAATTTATTTTTTTTATAATAAAATCTGAAGAGGGAGAATTTGGCACATTACATGGTATTTATTACTCTGCTGCATGGCACCTATAGAATAAATTAACGAAATTGTACTTTTTGGGTTGACTGGTGAATGTGAAAATACCAAAATAGATATTCTTGGTAATTATCCTGAGTTACTCATCCCATGAAATAAAATAGTTTGATTCGGTTTTACGTCACGAACTCCCTTTTCTACTAAGGGCTAAGACGGTTGCCTTCTTGCGAAGGACTTGTTTTGGCAAATGTAATCGTTACCCTGAGTGTATGCCTTTACTAACCTCAGTTCGTGACGGGGCGCGAACCCTCGACCTGCCGACGCAGAGTCGCCGACACTACCATTTAGCCACGGAGACTACTAAATGAAGTAGTTTGAAATTGCTAATTAATCCATACTTAATGGTTTTATTGGACTTTGATGTCATTATGTCAAATGCAAAGGAAATTTTTATATAATGAGTACCAATTCTAAAGAAAAATGGCTTGTTTTTATATCAGTAATCCTGTAAAAATTATACTGAAAGTACTACGACTTATTTTCAGAAGAGCTGAAGCTATTTCAAGCTCTGTTGCTAAACAAATATACTTTAAAAATGTTAAAACAGAATATTTTTTTCGATTTTCTTTTAAATATTAACAAATACAATGCATATTTTGCAATTATCAGATGAGGTCATTTCTACTAATTTTCAAGCAAAAAAATAAAAAATAAAAAATACAATGCATTTTGCAATTATCAGATGAGGTCATTTTAACCAATTAAAAAAAAAGGAGAGAAATTTGGGACAATACATATTTTACCAATTAAAAAAATTGAAGCATTTTGGGCTAATACATACAGGTAGACACGATTAAAAGAGGCTATAAAATCAAATTTCAACCAAGTGTGATCAACTGAGGCCAAAACAAATATATGAAACAAATTTTATCCAAGGCTCTTTTACCGACCTCCAAACGCAAATAAACACGTTTAACAGATTTTACGTAAACTATTTTAACAAGATTAACCGAGACAAAATTAAATATATTCAATATAGAAGCTATTTAACCAATATCAACGAAGGCAAATTAAATACGTTTAACATGCATTAACAAAGGATTTTTTTTTTTACTGCTTTTCAACCAACTAAGAGCAACTGAGGCCAAACAGTGCAATCAGTTTGTGACATCACTTCCACGTAGCCAAACCGGATGGAGACAAGTTCTCGAACAGCCGAAATCAGAGGAAAAATAAATATAAAAAAATACGTACTTTTACAACATTAGTCTGTAAACATGTTTGTTCATAATAAGTTGGTCTGAGTCATCGTTTCTCAGTTGGTATGTTTGTCGCATTTACAGATTAGCTGTTGCCAGTGCGAGATATGTTGCAAATATCAACTCTTATGAAGAAGTACGAATTTAATACACACACACACACGCACACACACACACACACACACACATATATATATATATATATATATATATATATATATATATATATATATATATATATATAGATATCTTACTTACTTAGGAATTACCTGTTTAGTGTCAATAAAAAAAAGCAACAACAGTATTAAAAAAAAAAAAAAAAAAAAAAAAAAAAAAAAAAAAAAAAAAAGTACGGCCAAAACATGGAAACAAGACAGAACAAATAAACAAGAAACGTGAACATGACAGATAAGAGACAAAGTTTCTTTTACGTTTTTGTTACCATTAGTCTCCATATGGGCTAGACACACAATATGGAGCTGGGGAACTAGGGCTGGATGTTCCTATCCCCCGACGTGTGATCGAACGCGGGTCCGTCAATTCCAGAGTCGAGCGTTCGACCACTACACTTCGGTGATCCCAATGTTCTGGTTTTACGTCACGGACTCCCTTCTTGCGAAGGATTTGTTTTGGCAGATGTAATCGTTACCCTGAGTGCATGCCCTTGCTAACCTTAGACCGTGACGGGGCGCAAACCCTCGACCTGACGCCTCAGAGTCGCGGACGCTACCGCTTGAGTCACGGCGACTACAATTGGGTGATCTCAATACAAAGCAGAAAATAATATTCTCTAATGGCTACCGAGCCTGGCACGTCGCCAATTCAAGTAGAAAATGCTTGCAATAAACAGTCGGTTCGTTTCCTGGGCAACAGTGGCAGTGATTATATTGGCACTGTTCCTTGCTTACAGGGAAACAGCAAAGGGTTAATGCGTATATACATGTATATATGTAATAGGGAAACTTTTTTGGCATGATGAGGACCAAACTAGACAAGGCAAAGAACCCGAGATCCAGATCGCCTCGTTCCATGGAAAAAAAAAAGTCATCGATTCCAGAAAATATTGAGAGACTAGAAGAGGCGTCTCATGTCTAAAAGCCTTCCAGTATAGCAGGTGTAATAAGTACAACAATAAATGTGGAAAACCACAATATATATGTAACCAAGTTCAACATGTACCGAGTCTAGCACAAGAATAGACAAGGATATGATTATCCTGACCTCTGCACCTTAAAATTGTACTGACGTAAGTAAGCTAATAATAATAATAATAATAATAATAATAATAATAAGGCTGAACAAATTATCATTAGAAAAAAAAGGATCAAATACATGTGCGTGGGTAAACACCAATATGATAACAGTATGAAGTTCCGCAGTCGAAGTCATTTTGAACACGAAACCAATCGCGAAAAACTTACGATTGAATACTGTAACAAATAAATAATTCAAATATATAAAATAAAAGAAGAATAATAGAAAAATCATGAAAACGAGCTACTCAAATGCCCATACTTTATTTAGAGTATATTATCTAATTATAGTAAATCTAATATGGAGAAACTGTGGGCACTTAGATTTTGTTTCAACAGTAATACCTAAGAGTCCAGTTTGTGATAAGGAGGAATGAGATGGAGGCAGAGGTGTTGATTGGCATGAAGGAAAGTAGTAGAGCAAAAGGGCGACAAAGAGAGATACATGGATGGTATGACGATAGTGGCGGGAGGCCATCTTAAGCCTGACAGTAGGGTGAGCCTCCATTTTTGCCGAATCCAAATTTAGCATTTTCATGGGCTTTTTATTTTATCTGCTGTCTATAATATTCGTAAATTAAGTACTTATTATGCCTTAGAGAATATTAATATATCAAAGCATATGAAATATAGATTTATATATAATGGAATAATATTTCCATCTCTGATTAAACTACAATATTTTATATAACGAGTAGCAACAAATCTCTTATGAATATTTCCATGATAATAACTTTTCTCTTATCAAAAGGTGGGTTATGCAGTCAATAAAGAATGCTTATAAATATACACAATGAATAACTTCTTTATCAAATTCTCCGATAAAAATCGAACATGCTACGACATACTACATGATATCAAGGTCATTCACCCACAATACAATATAAAAATGTGGTGATATGTACCGAGTTTCATGCGATGGTGTTGTTTGACAGTTCAAAAAATAAAAATAAGTTATATAAACTGATAAGTGAAAATCGTACTTTACCAAGACAAAACATGGTCTATATCTAATTATTTTATTGATTCGGTTAGGTTACATTAACCTTAGAACATAAGAATAGAGGACACTGCAACATGCCTACTGGCACACACGAGGCAGCTCCATTTTTGAATTGTATTTTCAGCATGTCTAACCTATTCTATTCTACTCTACTTATTTATTCTATTTTTCTTTTTATGATTTTTCTAATAAGCACTAACCTATTCATACCCACCCTACCTCTGTCATATGTCTATGTAATCTACATTTGAAGGTGTCTAAGGTATTGGCATTTACTATCCTACTAGGAAGCTTGTTCCATGCATCAGCTACTCTATTACCAAACCAATTTTTACCAATTTCCCTTCTGAACCTAAATTTATCAAGCTTAAATCCATAATTACGAGTTCTGGTTTGATCATGAATTTTTAAAACTTTATTAATATCTCCCTTGTTAATCCCTTTAAACCATTTATACACTTCAATCATATCCCCCCTAACTCTTCGCCTCTCTAGAGAATGTAGATTAAGTTTTTTTAATCTGTCCTCATATGGTAGATTTCTGATATTGTGTATCATCTTGGTCATTCTTCGCTGCACTCTCTCCATGGATTCAATTTCCATTCTATAATAGGGTGACCAGAATTACACAGCATAATCTAAATGGGGCCTAACTAATGCAAGATAGAGCTGCAAAATAACTTTTTCCGTCCTATTGCTAACGCTTCTTGAGATAAATCCTAAAATTCTGTTTGCTTTATTTCTGACTGCTGTGCATTGCTCTCTTGGCTTAAGACTACTACTCACAAGAACTCCCAAATCCCTTTCACACTGAGAACTCATGATTTCATGGTTATTTAGCTTATAACTAGTATTGTCTTTTATAGTACCCATTTTAACTACTTTACATTTTTCAACATTAAATTCCATTTGCCATTTGTCCGACCATTCAGATAATCTATTTAGATCTTCCTGTAAAGCATGAATGTCTTCTTTTCCATTTATAGTTCTACCTATTTTAGGTTAATTCATTATAAGCATATTAAAAAAATAAAACGGTTATCTGCAGGGGGTTTAATCTTCATGGGTGAGGGGGGATTATATTTACTCATGGACACGGAGAATTACGAGGCATCTTTGTTTGATGAAAATATGTTCAAGCTTAGTTTTACTAACAAAGTAACTACTCTAGGTATCTCAACTTTCCTTTGCTGCATTACTGAAATCACATGTTTTCGTCAGATGTTTCCTAATCATGCAGATACACACATGAAGCCTTATTCACTGTGCATACTGCCGACTCGGTTTCACGTCACAGACTCCCTTTTCTACCAAGGGCTAGGACGGTTGCCTTCTTGCTAAAGACTTGTTTAGGCATATGTCATCGTCACCCTGAGTGCATGCCCTTGCTAACCTCAAACCGTAGCGGGGCGCGAACCCTCGACCTGACGCCTCAAAGTCGCAGACGCTACCGCTTTGCCACGGTGACTACATTCACTCTGCATACTGCATGTCATCTAAACACACTACGACTGACAATATTATGTCCTTAAGTGTCATCAGTTCAATTACTGCGTTCCTAAAAGGAAAATTTTACTTTATGACGCACTAACGGGAAAAGAATATGACTGTGTGCGGGAGAATGATTTCATGACCAAGGTCGCCCAATTGGATGACGCCTCCTTGCTGGCCCACCACCACCAAGGGGTCAGTGAGTACGCGCCGACCGTTGGTGTGTGCATTAGTTCGATAAAGAAATGCAGGCACGCATATGTGCGAGAGCGTTATGTTCGCACAATTATCAATAACACGCTAGAAAAAGTTATTAAAATATACCAGTAATAATGATAATTATAATGGTGATGGTAATAATAATAATAATAACAATAATGATTATAATGATGATGGTGATGAAGATAATAATAATAATAATAATAATAATAATAATAATAATAATAGCTGTTTGGGTGGTACCGATCAAATAATGTATAAAGTTAACAACAAGTCTTCCTTAAGTTACGCTTATTTTTCTATGCCTACATCTACACTGAATATTCTTGGATATTCATTATACATCTTTTATTATCCCTTCATATCTGACAAGTCTCAGCACTCCCTATCTCTGTTTCTCTTTATGTATTCTTCGTGCCCAGGCCCGATGAGGGCCGTTTTATTTTATTATTTTTTTACCCGTCCTGATGTCACAATCATAAAAAAAAAAAAAAAAAAAAAATGTTTACCGGATAAACTGGAGAAGACGCACTTCAGTGCTGTCCACTCGAAAGGGCACTCCTCATGATTGGCCAACTGGAGATAACCTAACTCAGCCTTACGTTACTTTAGGTATTCAATCTCCAGTTGCTTAGTTATGAGATGCGTTATCTCCAGTTGGCCAACTGTGAGGAGTGTTTTCCCCGGCAGACGGTACTGATGTGCGTCTTCTCCAGATTACCTATTCCTGAAATAAACAAATAAATAAAATAAAAATGTTCAGGAAACTCGATATAGATCCATCGTCGGTGTTTTCTAGCTAAAACCGGAAAAATCTTACACCTCACTCCGGTCTGTGAAGATGACGGTAATATATCTCGAAGTCGCGTTAAAAGGAGATTATACTGGAAAAAAGAGGGTAGAAACACGCCTCTTAATATTGCATTACTTTTTTCTCCATCAACATTGATTGCCCTTACCCCTGAAATCATAATGTATAGTCTAGTTCTGCAGATTAAATATACATTAATACCATCATTTAAATACTTCAATTAATATCCACGACAGACGTAAAAGGATTTTATCGGATATATTTCTGGTTTAGAATATGATTAATATAATAATAATAATAATAATTAATAATAATAATAATAATAATAATAATAAAAATAATAATAATAAACGACCACAAAAAATATCCAAATATTGTCTAAACTTTTTCCAAGTTGAATTTTAGGACAAAAAAAAGCACTAAAAATACTGAGCCCTAAGTGTAGTACAAAAGACATTTTCTTAACTCTGCCAATGGATTATAATTATTAGAAGTGAAAAATACATTCCTGTATAGATATTATTGTAAGTTACAAGAACAGCACAGAACCTTCCTCATTGTCAATAAGATTAGAAAAGGAACTGAAAATCTTTCTAATCGTATATTTAAATTCAAAGAAACAACCCATGACCTTGATAATAGTATATTATTATTATTATTATTATTATTATTATTATTATTATTATTGTGAAACCTGAACAGGTCAAAAAATAAATCAAAATAAATTTACCCTCATTGAGCCTTGGCACAATTAAAACAGAGAGAAACAGAGATGAGGAGTGTATTGTGACTTGTCATACGGGAAGGGATAATAAGATATGTGTAACGAATATCCAAGAATATTCCGTGTTGTGTAGGCATAGAAAGAGAACCGTGAGTGAAGGAAGACTTAACATCGAACTGTCCTGGACAGACCTATTTAAGTTAAAAAAACCCGTCAGCTGTAGCATCGCAACGGGTGTTTGGTGCCATAGGCCAACCAACTACATGTTTATTACAATGTACACATCACCCATGTCTTCAAAATAGCAACAGAGGACAATGCTGATTGAAGAGACAGTGGAACTTTTATTAGAATCGTCGTTACACCCTTAGAAAATAAAAGGGATGTAAGGCTACGCCTATGATCTTATCTGCCTTATCTTCCAGACAGTTGTAAATATATGCCAAGTATGTTCCTGTTTTACGCCACGGACTCCCTTTTCTACCAAGGGCTAGGACGGTTGCCTTCTTGCGAAGGACTTGTTTTGGCAGATGTAATCGTTACCTTGAGTGCATGCCCTTGCTAACCTCAGACCGTGACGGGGCGCGAACCCTCGACCTGACGCCTACGAGTCGCGGACGCTACCGCTTGAGCCACAGCGACTACTAAAATACATGCCAAGTATAAAAAAGCTTAATAGTCGCGAGTGCGGCTGCCAAAAGAGGTTTCGTAGGGCATCTCTCTACCATAAGACGAAGGTAGTGGTATCTCCTGAGGAAGATTCAGACAACTCAGCGATCTCAGTGATTACACTTCTAAATGTGAATGACAATGGCAGAACATGATATTCACGAACAATATACACACAACAACAACAACAACAACAAAACATGAGTTAATATTATGTGTTATATAAAAACAGCAGCATGAATTTTGAGCAACATCGGGCTAAGATTTAATGTTGTCAATGTACCCACGTGGTTGAGAATCCTTTCATGGCGATGAGGCAGGATCTAAATTAATTTAGGGAATTTCCATAGTTGCTTTGTGAAATTTCTCTAATAATTGTTATTTAAATACATGTCTTGTACAGAGTTAATGATAATTGGAAAAACTGTTTTATTAAGAAAAATAAAAACTGGAAAATAACATACTGTTAGCTACCGCTGAAGCTGCAATTATTTTTTTTATTGCAAACTACAATAGAGAGAGAGAGAGAGAGAGAGAGAGAGAGAGAGAGAGAGAGCAGAGAGAGAGAGAGAGAGAGAGCATATATATATATATATATATATATATATATATATATATATATATATATATATATATATATATATATATATATACGTGTATGTGAAGCATTGAAATATAGTTCCAGCTGCTCCTTGCAAAAGTTAGAGAAAATAATATAAAATAAAACAATGAAATAAACAGTAGGTATGTACCCTAGGCACAATTTTAAGCAGAAGGCCGAAAGCAAGGGATGCAAACTCGAAATGACGCAAAACTTAACCAGTTGCAACTGGTATTTTCGCATGATATAACATTAGTCATGCAATGTTCGTGATATATCAAAATGTGTACTCGGTTACTCAAGGTGCATAACTTGTTACCCTGTATTATTTACATTAAATTAGATTAAAACATGTTGCTAGAAATTAAACTCCCAAATGTTTGTGATTAAACCGATATTTAATTCATGTGACTAAATCGATATTTAATTCATGTGATTAAACCGATATTTAATTTATGTGATTAAACCGATATTGAATTCATGTGATTAAACCGATATTGAATTCATGTGATTAAACCGATATTTATGTGATCACGCCGATATTCAATTCATGTGATTAAACCGATATTGAATTCATGTCATTAAACCGATATTTAATTCATGTCATTAAACCGATATTTAATTCATGTGATTAAAACGATATTTAATTCATGTGATTAAACCGATAGTTATTTTTTTTTTTTGCTTCAGGTTAAGGCTGGTGCATTCGAGATAGTTTTATAATTATCTATTATCCACTACATAAACCATGTGAGTTGGGCAACAAGTTTCTGGTTTCGGATTTTGACTATCAAAAAAGATTCGCTGATTTTGATAACAAAATTATACAGGCACATACTTACAGAGGATCTATTACATTAGCAAACAATAGCAAAATGAAACTGCCGTACACACACACGCGGTTTGGGCTTCTTGATTTTACATATTAGAAATTCAACTATTGGTATATCAAACACTTCTGAAATATGGTTCATTACAGAGGAGAGAGAAAAAATAGATAATAGTTATATATGAAGAAAAACAACGGTAGTCACCGTGGCTCAAGCGGTAGCGTCCGCGACTTTGAGGCGTCAGGTCGAGGGTTCGCGCTCCGTCACGGTCTGAGGTTAGCAAGGGCATGCACTCAGGGTAACGATTACATCTGCCAAAACAAGTCCTTTGCAAGAAGGCAACCGTCTTAGCCCTTAGTAGAAAAGGGAGTCCGTGACGTAAAACCCAACAAAAAGAGAAACAACGCTGTCGTAGAAGTACAGATTAATTTTTGTTGCTTATTACATGGAGGGGCCGTAAGGACAACCCTAATTTTTTTTTTACACTGTAGCCTCGAACCTTATAGCCTAAAAAAATCAAACTCTTGGACAAGGGAGAGGGAGTCGAGGCTTTTAGAGGTGTCGCAATTATGACGAAATATAGGTGCCAACAGTACGGGCATCCGTTCAAAACTGCAAAATTTATGAGGTTGTTGACCCCAATATTACACAAGGAAATATTGTGGACGCAAAGGTGTTTGCCCTAGAATTGGGCATGAGTACATATGAATGTATGTATGTATGTACGTATGTGCACAACCTCCTCCCCTATCTGCAGAATTCAAATTAATATAAAATAAGTTAAAACTGTCAACAGCTTACTACGTCTTTAATGCTCAATAACCTTATTCCACCTTAGAAGCTCAGTAAGCTCGTTCCATCTCAGTAGCTCCATAAGCTAATGACATATCAGTAGCTCAATATGATCTACACAGCAGCCCAGCTGAGTAAAAAACTCAGTCAATCAGTAGCAAGTCAGTAAGATCAACTCAGTAGCTCAGTTCAAAAATAATCAACGTAGGGCCTTAGGCGATCACGATGACACATGAAACGTCAAACAACAACAGATCTCTCTCTGTATCTCCCCAAGAACCCTATTATATATGTGTAATAATTGCGAGCTTCATTGAAGGCACTCGTTACATTCTGTTTTCTATGCAATCTGTAATTTCATATATTATTATTTCATATAAAATTATATATATATATATATATATATATATATATATATATATATATATATATATATATATATATATATATATGATTGATTCGGGTTTTACGTCACAAATTCCCTTTTCTACTAAGGGCTAGGACGGATGCCTTCTTGCGCAGGACTTGTTTTGGCATGTGTAATCGTTACCCTGAGTGTATGCCCTTACTAACCTCAGTCCATGACGGGGCGCGAACCCTCGACCTGCCGCCTCAGAGTCGCAGACGATACCATTTGGCCACGGAGACTATATATATATATATATATATATATATATATATAATATATATATATATATATATATATATATAAAGACCTTGACCGTAAAGTTCAAGGACACGTTATATATGCAAAATAAAAAAAAATAATCAAATAGCATGTTCCTCTATTCGTAAGGAATTTTTTCCTTTTAATTTTATTAAAACCGCTGCAACAGAGATGTCACGAATTCATGATACCAAGGTCTTGAAAGTCGTAAGTTAGACTAAGTATTTACATTTCTAAAACAATTACCCTAATTATATCCAACCCCAAACAAGCCGCTCCCTTACATTCTGGGTGGCACTTAATAATAATAATAATATAATAATAATAATAATAATAATAATAATAATAATAATAATAATACTAATAATAATAAACCTTTATTTCCATTACAATACAATGGGTATTCGTCAGCCGGGGTAAGCCCCAACCCCTCCACTGTGGTGCTCAAACACAGCAGTACCTGCCAGAAAACAGCTTAAACTCTCGGTCTTGGACGGGAACCGATCTTTCGACCTCGTGAATGCGAAGCCAGCGCGTTACCACTGTACTTGACAAAAGGTCATCGGAGAGGTATTAAAATCCTGTCATTTCTAAGATACTAATAGGTTAACAATATATAGTAGGTTACATTACCAATAATAGGGCTTTGTTGATCACGCGTAACAAAAGATCTATGTTCGACCTAAAACGGTTATCAAACAGGACCGTGATAGATTACCAGGCATTCTACGTGTGGTACGTTGCTTATTTTGAGAAACCCTACAATTTTAACCTTGCTTGTTGTTTAGCCATCGATATAGATAGATAGATAGATAGATAGATAGATAGATAGATAGATAGATAGATAGATAGATAGATAGATAGATAGATAGATAGATAGATAGATAGATAGATAGATAGATAGATAGATAGATAGATAGATAGATAGATAGATAGATAGATAGATAGATAGATAGATAGATAGATAGATAGATAGATAGATAGATAGATAGATAGAGATAGATAGATAGATAGATAGATAGATAGATAGATAGATAGATAGATAGATAGATAGATAGATAGATAGATAGATAGATAGATAGATAGATAGATAGATAGATAGATAGATAGATAGATAGAGATAGATAGATAGATAGATAGATAGATATATATATATATATATATATATATATATATATATATATATATATATATATATATATATATATATATATATATATATATATATATATATAGAGAGAGAGAGAGAGAGAGAGAGAGAGAATATTATTATGCATACACTGAAAAGAATAACCATCACACTGTATAAATCAAGTATGGGATACAGCCATAGCTATTGTTTTGCGACCAAGCCACCTGAAGCAAGGACAACACCCTTTGTAAACTGATGAGCTTGATACTGCCTTTTAAGAGATGTAAAAATAATCTCCAGTAAAAAATATAAATATATGTTTAAGGCTATGGTGTAGTCAATGGTTCTTAACCTGGGCGATAGCGCCCCCTGGAGGGCGCTGGGTTTGATGAAGGAGGCAGTAAGTTTTTGGGGGGCACTGAGGGGGGCGGTGAGCAAACAAAATAAAATCATTTTTTACTTCAACAGACACAAATGGAGAGACAGAAACAAATGGAGAAAACTGGCCAGAAACATCGACCCCACATAAAAGTGGGAAAAGATGTAGACGAAGAAGTAGTAATTATATTATATATGACAGGGCTGTTATATTTACTTAAATAAAATAAAAGTTAAACATTGAAGACAATATATGTTGAAAAAGATTACAATTTTAAACATTGTTCTCTTTCTTCTACGTAATTTTTAAATCTTATACTCTGAATTTTGTAGTAAAATTATTTCATCATCCACATTAGGAAAATTTATTCACATTTCCTAGTTGAAAGTGGGCGATACACAAAAAAAGGTTAAGAACCACTGCAGTCTAGGTGGTGTCATATTTTATATGCAGAAGACACATGGAATACCTTTGATGAAAAAAAAATATTCGTGGAAATTCTGTAAAAGGTCGTGGGCTTTCGCAATACGGGTGAAAACTGGCTAGTGAAATATTATTTTAAAGATATATTTACTTTATTCCATGCTTTGCAGAAAATAGGTTCTGTGCCAAGTTACAGAGATGTGTGTGCGTACAGGCGCGAGCGCGTGTGCATGTAATGTATCTACACACATACACACACATATATATATATATATATATATATATATATATATATATATATATATATATATATATATATATATATATATATATGAGAGAGAGAGAGAGAGAGAGAGAGAGAGAGAGAGAGAGGAGAGAGAGAGAGAGAGAGAGAGAGAGAGAGAGAGAGGAGAGAGAGAGAGTTTAGCTCTGATAAAATCAAATGCTCCTGGCTCACCGATAAATAAAAGTTTAAACCAAAACCAAGAGCGCTTCGAGTAACAAGAATATAAGACATTTGAAACAAGACCGAAAGATATACCCCAACTAGCCAAACAATAATTGTCTGCATGGTTGTAAAATCTTGAGATTTTCTTTCAAATATCAGTGGTGTTACTTCTAATGTGTTACTTGAAATCCGAATGATCTAATCTGAAAAATCTAATCTGAACGACGTTACTTTTAGCCTGAACAAAATCTGAAGTATCGAGCTTCATCCATAAATAAACAGTTCTCAGAGTTTAGTCACCAAATGACGCAAGTGAGTGACCTTGGCCTTCGCCAGATAAATCACTAACTTGAATATTTAGATAATTCAACCTAACTCCGGTATAAAAACAAGATATAATTTTTATTTATTTTCTTAAACGAAGTCCCTTTCTTGGTACTGATATATAACCATCAATTAATTCTCATTATTTATTTTTTTTTGGGGGGGGGGAACAACCATCGTCACAATACACCTGTTCTTTAGTGAGTACACATGCCTCAACAGGTTCTCTTCTAACATGAGAGGTACACAATGAATTAAAAAAAGAAAAGAAAATATATTAAGTGTATTTATAAATAAGCTGCATGAAGGAGAACATAACCATACACAGAAATACATTAAGCGACTTAAGGATACTAAACGAATAGCATGATCTAATGGTTAACTTACTTCCAAAGCTTTAGGTTATTCCATATCGTCTCTACTTTGAAAAAGGACCACGCCCACTTCTTAAGTAGGAAAATATGAATGCTTCTGTAAACTGAGCATGAGGTAGCCAATGTATTAGACTTGGATCTATGACAGCAATTAACAAAAACAAACATGAGACTTATCAGGTGCGTATATTTCAAGTTCCAATTCTCCACCTACTGAAAATGACTTATAAAAACAAATGTCAAACCGTACGCATTTCGAAACGATTAACAATACATAAGATATTAGGTGCCCACACTCTGGGTTCGCCAGATACATCCAGAGCTCCCATATAACATAATACAGTATAGACAAACCAACGTAATATGAAGACGACAAAGTTCATCACAATATCAAGATATAATAAATAATATAAGGGAAGTTATATACCCGATTGATCAAATTGGAGACGCGGCATCAATGCAAACCTTTTATAAAAACAAAAGACCAAAGATCAAGTAATTTAATATATTAAGGATTATTCTACTGTATACCTACTGTCTACTGTATATACTTAGATAATGAAAATAAACACGGTCAACTGTATACACACAAAAATATTATAATAAAAAAAATGCAAGGGATCAGAGGCTCTGCCACCAACTACATACACAATGACGAGCAATGAAAAATAGTATTTTGTTAGTATATGCAAAAGGTGAATGCAGCCTAGAGAAAAGCCTGAAGGGCACAGGTATCTGATTACTGAAACTGATACAAGCAGCAGCAGAAGACTTTACGTCAGTTGCTATGAGATCAAGAAGTAAATATACTCTGCATCCTGTTGGAGATTAATGCAGCTCTTGATGGAGATAAGGATTCGCTTTGTTATCGAGAAATGAGTAAAATGACACAAAATAAAAAATGCAAAATGAAATCAACCCAAGGTAATATGACACCTTCTGGTGTATAATTTGCCAAGGATTATCTTTGTTATCGGGAAACGAGTAAGAAAATACATAAAAAAAATACAAAATGAAATCAACCCAAGGTAATATGACACCTTTTTGTGTATGTTTTGCCATTAAAGACGATAAGTGATACCATCAATACACGTGCCATCCCTGTACCCAAACAAGTGTTCTAAAACCTTAAATTTAATTTGAGTGAATATGCTGGTGTGTTTCTGATGATCTACAACGAAGTGTACTGTTAACACAACGAATTCATTAAAGGACGAATCTCATTTACTGCTTTTAAAATGAATTCGCAAAGACATTTAAACATTCTCTTGTATTCTTAATATAGTTCATCAACATTATAAATAAATACATTAAGAATTCCACGTTAGAATCCACTTAACTATCTTTGTAAATGACTGTGCATCAATATACAAAAAATACATTACACATTCATAATTTTACTTACCGCAGTATCTGCAAGGTTCAGAAAACTAAAGGCAGCATATTTCCAGTAAAAAGATCTTAAGACATTTCTTAAACTATATGGTAACGCTGTTACTTGTAACTCCAAAATACAAGAGGATAACTATATATAAATGCTTATCATTTAACTACGCGATCATATTCACGATATTAGAATTTCTCTCACTCACGAATCCAGGTAAAAATAAAGTTACAGAAAAGAAGTCACAGGAAAAAAAGTCACAGGTAAAGTCTCATCTAACCAAACCTAACCTGTAACATTTCCTACTCATTTTTTTTGTCTGTGACTTTTGTCCTGTGACTGGGGCCCGATTTCTTAAAACAGTGTAAAATTAGGATCCATATTGTTAGTTAGCTATACACACACAAATGGATTTCATAAACGCATCTGAAGCGGTTCTGTGTATGGCTAGGATCCCATACGGGATCCTAGCCATACACAGAACCACGTCAGATGCGCTTATGATATCCATATGTGTGTGTCTAGCTAACTAACAATATAGTATCCTAGGTTTACACAGTTTAAGAAATCGGGCCTTTATTACTTCCCATGCCTCTCACATGTGATAATGTTTTAGTTAGTAGCTCTGCAATAATTCCACACTTCACTGAAAACTTCCTAAATGATATCTTGAGTCTCTCATTTTTACAAAGATTCCTCTGCCCACATGAATATTTTTACCTGGTGGTGAGGCTGATACTTTTAAAATAAGAACCACACTTTAAACAAGAACGTAAGGCGTGGGGGTGAAGGAATTCTGTTAAATTTATTTTCATAGGTCCGGAAACTTGATATATTTTCATGAAAATAATACTTAAGTAACATCATAATTCCTATTACTGTCATATGATTATGCAACATTTTATAATTGTAAATGTAAAATGCAAATTGATATTGCAATTGCAAAAAATTTCAAGAATATGTCTAAGACATAGAGAAATAAAAGTTATTAAAAGTTCAGTAAGAATATCAGAAAACTGACAGTTTCTCTCTCTCTCTCTCTCTCTCTATATATATATATATATATATATATATATATATATATATATATATATATATATATATATATATATATATACACAAGATAAGATTCAAACCTTAAGGGCTGAAAAAACAATAACTTTCACATTCTCATCACAACGATTTAACCTCAAATTACTTATTACCTATAAAGTATACTCAATGACCTTGTCAAAAGGTCTGAAGAGCATGACTTAGTTTGTAAGTACCGGAGTGCCAAATTCTGTTGATGGCACCTGAGGCATGAAAATAACAGGAAAAGCTGACACCCAGACACTAAAAATATTCAGCCTTGGTATTGATACAAGTACCAAGGTCTAAGAATCTAAAGGGGGGTTTACACGGTCAAACGGATCGTCGAACGCGGTTCGACAAACAAGTGTTTGAAGTGATATTCGAACGTGTGAACGGGGTATTTGGTTGTCATACACTTTTGTCGAACGTGTTCGACAACCAAATACCCAGTTCACACGTTCGAACGTCACTTCAAACACTTGTCTGTCAAACCGCGTTCGACGATCCGTTTGACCGTGTAAACCCCCCTTAAGCCAAAGTTGCCAGGTCGACATTGGTAAAATGCTTGACACTATAACGTGAAGTCTAAGGACTCCACAGGGCTTCAGAGGCATCTCAATTGGAAGTCAGCCAACCAATAAATACAATGCGGCAAAATTTCACGTGATTTCTTATTTGTTGTAACTTGTGTAATTTTCTTATGAGTGTGACACCGAGAAAGGCAAGAAAACTGCCCTCATCAGTCTCGGAGACGATGAAAACATTAAGAAGAAAAAGTAGAAGATTAAGGAAAAGACAAAAATACGGTAATGATACACAATAGGAAAAGAAACAGGCTGAAAGAATAGTCGAAGTATTGAGGACCTACAGATATGGCAGGATTAGGCCCTGAGATGACGTTAGATCAGCTTCTTGAAGGAAGGTAGGTTCTAAGAATAAGGATAGGCAGAAGGAGGAAGAGAGTTACAGAGTCTGAAGGTGGATGGGAAGAAGCAGTGGCTGCACTGACCATTCTACGAGCTACAAATATCCACACAGTACCTATGAGACGAGGCCACTTGGCGAGTGTTACGCGGCCTCAGCATTGGGGGAGGGATGCAACTCGCCAACCCATCTCCTTTGCCTAACGGCAAATAGAATCCAGATTAAGAGAAAGGTCACTGATGAGTCTGACTGCAATAGATTCAACCCTATCATATAGATAATTTGTCGTATGACTTCCGTCATGCTGAAGCCAGCCCGTCATGCTGAAGCCAGAATCTGAAACTTGTAACACATCTTGAGGGGTAACGGTTAGTCGAGGCCACGGATATTCTATTACATGCCCTCACTTTTATTGAGTTTTGGGTGCCGCCCATGTGTTCCCTTGGGATCACCAAGATTTGTGGCTAGGCATCTGGAACTAACCGCTGGCGCCATGCACCCCCCCCAAGAGGCCTACAGGATAAGGGACCCTCGGTCCTCGAAAACACCACAAGTCGTGAAGAGAAACATGTGAGGCTAGAAGTAAAGGGTGAAATAGAATACTCTCCCAATTGTTTTCTGCGGTGCGGCCGGTGTTTGTAGAGGGCGTCAAGGAGATATGTGACCGGACCCCTGAGGCTTGGCATCCGACATGGAGTACCTGAGGAGGGTGGGAAA
>JAXCGZ010003995.1:0-2500 GCA_037179515.1 Halocaridina rubra
TATATATATATATATATATATATATATATATATATATATATATATATATATATATATATATATATATATATATATATATATATATATATATGGAGGTAAAGATATGATGGAGAGATTAGAAATGGATGATGTGTTTAACAGACACAAGTGGAGGAGGTTGGTCAAGTTCAGCGACCCCGCATGATAGTTGAATATTGATGACCATGGAAATATCATGATGTGTACTTTTTTGCATGTGTACTGTGTTGTTTCTTATAGATATTTACCCTTATTTTATTTACTAATTTATGTATTTGTTTTATATTATTATTATTATTATTATTATTATTATTATTATTATTATTATTATTATTATCATTATCATTATTATTATTATTATTATTATTATTATTATTATTATTATTATTATTATTATTATTATTATTAAGAAATAAAGGAGCACTATAGTACACCTTGAAAAGAGACCTTAAAAATAATAATATGTGGAATATCTGTTTCTCAAAAATTGCGAAATTAATAACTATTACAGACAAGCGTGTTTTTTTATAATCCACATAGAGCTGACTCACTTAAGAGCTATCACTCCGTCCCTTTAAGATGTGTGTCTGTGTGATTACCTAATTTTGTTTACGGGAAAGAGCCCAAAATGTGTGTGTGTGTGTGTGTGTGTGTGTGTGTGTGTGTGTGTGTGTGTGTGTGTGTGTGTGTGTGTGTGTGTGTGTGTGTGTGTGTGTGAAAGCGCGTTTGTGCGCACGAGCGGGACAATTCAACACATTGTATGGGTGTAAGAGTGATGCAATTATGACGAAAAATGAAAGTGATGGATATGGAATGTAATGGGAAACATGACTCACAGATGGACATATAAAGAGACAGATATATAGATAGATAGATAGGCAGACAGACAGATGTATGGATTGATAGATAAAACAGACTATTAATATGTAAAGTATATATCATGACACGACGAAGACTGATTTGAAGAATTTATTTGTATTAATTATTGTTACTATTATTATTATTTTTTTATAATTACTATTAAGATTATTATTATTATTATTATTATTATTATTATTATTATTATTATTATTATTATTATTATTATTTATTTATTTATTATTTTAAGTGATGCCATTTCTAGCTGAAGCCAGTTGGTGTTCACATTCATAAAAGAATTAGGGCACTATGTCTCCATCATAACCTGCTCCTCCACACACTCTCCCTTAATTTTTCGGCAAGAAATAATCCAGGGAGGTAGGTATGCCTATTATGTTCCGGTTTTACGTCACGAACTCCCTTTTCAACCAAGGGCTAGGACGGTTGCCATCTTGCGAAGGACTTGTTTTGGCAAATGTAATCGTTACCCTGAGTGCATGCCCTTGCTAACCTCAGACCGTGACGGGGCGCGCATTTTATTAAATCATAGACAGTTGTTTTATTCCTAACCTGTTCTTTTAACATGAGTCATTTATGTTGCAGTCAGCGTGTCAGATTGTTCAATGAGTGAACAGTGTGATATTCTCAGTCAATTAGTAAAGTGCCGGATTTTGTACATTGTAATGTGTCTAACATCTACCTAACCTCAATCCCTGATCAGGTTAGGTAAGACACATAGTAGGTATATATTGCAATCAATGTGTAAAATTATACACTTTACAAGTTAACTGAAATTTTAGGGATATTCAAATTTAATGAAATAACACCCCCCCCCCCTCCACTTACAAGGGGGAAAAGGCATGTGTGTATATAACACATTGACTGTAATATATAAGTAGTCAGTGATAAACATTTTTGTTTAGTTTATCCCTATCAATTTAGGCCCCAATTGCAATGGGGAGCAAGACAAACGGAACTCAGTGTTGGTCCCAACCCCAGATCAGAGGAGAGATTTGGTTCCAAGATCAGAGGAGAGATTTGGTCCCAGGATGGGAATTTGTCCGTAAACCTTTCATTCAAAATCAACGCTAGTCTCCAAGAAGCTGGTGAGATACAGAGACCCTATATGAACATGGAAAAATTTGTTGATTAATAAGTATGATCTGAAATGTTACGTTTACAATTTTTTCTACTTTTTATGGCCATCCTAACGCCCCACAGTGGGTTCGATCGTGGGTTTGTCAATTCCCAAGTCGAGTATTCTAACCATCGGCTTGTGTGGTCCCCCAAACGTAACGTTAAAATGACCTTATCAACTCACATACCACGTCTAGGTCTTGTATGGCTGCTTTTGGAAATAATTTATTAGAATTTCAAGTAGTTTTTGACAGGAGCAGTGACCCTGCATAAATTGGAAAAACCTTTACATAAAAAGGAGGTAAAGGCTGTTTCATAACGCAGTCCGTAAGTTACTGGGCAGTCCTATCGCACTATTACGTTTAAATAGCCATTCTAAAATCAGCCGCACATCTATCTATATTCTAGCTGTATTTATGAGCTCCTAACTTAGAATTTCATGAAGGAATAGCGTGTGACCTTTCATAACTAGGAAAAGTAGTATTCT
>JAXCGZ010003995.1:7500-10000 GCA_037179515.1 Halocaridina rubra
CGCATTCTTCATTGTTACGGTCCTTTTTATTGTATTTATTTAGTTATTGTGCATTAAATTTTGCAGAATTATGTAATAAATAATTAAAGCTTTACACGTGGTTATTGTGGCGTATATATACGCATGCTTTTAAAGTGGTCTTTAATCCAACGCAATTTAGAAAGTCTTATGAGAGAGAGAGAGAGAGAGAGAGAGAGAGAGAGAGAGAGAGAGAGAGAGAGAGAGAGAGAGAGAGAGAGAGAGTACTTACATTCACTCCCACGCAACAAACAGATCGATGCAGAAACACAAAACATACGCACACGCGCGTGCGCACTCACGTCATGAAACAGAGCATTTCCCCCAAAATATACATTAATAGCATATTGGACTTGGGGGGTACCAGGCCAGTGATCGAACCTTCGTGGGGCGTTAGGAAGGGCATCCAGCCTTATATCGCTATTTCCAGTCTGTCCGTATTCACCTCTATAATGGAGAATAATGGATTCACATATAACGAATTTATATAAATATAAAACAGAGATACAGTGTAATAAGTAGATCCACGGCATAATTAAGAGACAAATTAGACATTCATTGTAGATACACAGCACACAGGAGATGCACAGCAAACACCAGATACACAGCAGACCACAAAACCAAAGGTGAACAAAACACAGTTCACCAGGTACGTCACGCGAACCCTCTCTTGCGCACATGTCATCGACACATTCAGGGGAAAATTTGCGTATTAAGGTAATAATAATGATTCATGTGGCTGAGTCGAGCTACAAGGGGGGAGGTGATTTATGAATTCAATGAGGTAAAACATGGTATGGAGAGAGAGAGAGAGAGAGAGAGAGAGAGAGAGAGAGAGAGAGAGAGAGAGAGAGAGAGAGAGAGAGAGAGAGAGAGAGAGAGAGAGAGAGAGAGAGAGAGAGAGAGAGAGGATAATTAAGGTACGAGGGTAGAATTGAAGAAAATAGGAAACAGAGCAGAAAAATGGGAATAAAATAGATGAGAGAAATGAGAGGTTGGAATTGGGAGATATGTGAGTAGTAGTAGTAGTAGTAGTAGTAGTAGTAGTAGTAGTAGTGATTGTAGTAGTAGCAATTAAAATTGGTAAATATGAATAAGAAAGGAAGATAAAAAGAATAAAGTAATTATTTACAACAGCTACTACTATCACTATTGTCAATACCACTACTACTACTACTACTACTACTACTACTACTACTACTACTACTACTACTAATTCCAGTAGTACTAGTAGTAACGGTTATAGTATTAGAAACTTTACCAAGGAATAATTTTAGAAACCTTTTCCTCCTAGCTCGATTTGGTTGCCGGCATGAATATTATATGAGGTTAAGTACTCTGACAGTGAAGCAAGTGAACAAGCTATCTCGGAAGCAATCTCCTTGGTGGTGGTAGTAGTAGTAGTAGTAGTAGTAGTAGCAGTAGTAGCTATTAAAGATATCATACACATATACCAAAAGACCATAATTCTCTTTGTAAGGGAAGGCGTGACCTTAGTCAAAGCACACACCAGAACACCCGCTAACTTCATCCCTCAACATCTCAGCCCATTGCCTATAGAGGCGCACCTCAAGTCTACCCTCCCCCCAACCTTACTTGGGGTCACACACAGCATAAGCAGAGCACAGATCATCTGCATTTGAGCCTACAGAATTTTTTTTTATCATTAATCAAATAACTGTACATGCGAACATGTGCACACGGGCACAGCCATTGATATGCAGTTGTTAAACATTACAATCCATATTTGTCCATGTATAAATCAAATATTAATAGAATTTTCAGTTTATTTTAAAATATCATAGCAAATCAGTAAGAATAAAATGCAGTGAAACAATTGATTGATGGCAGAAGATAATCTGTTTTTGACTCTACAGAAAGTGATAATATAGAATTTATTCAATACCAGGGATATACTGCCTCATTTTATTATACATTTCTGTAGTCACCGTGGCTCAAGCGGTAGCGTCCGCGACTCTGAGGCGTCAGGTCGAGGGTTCGCGCCCCGTCACGGTCTGAGGTTAGCAAGGGCATGCACTCAAGGTAACGATTGCATCTGCCAAAACAAGTCCTTTGTAAGAAGGCAACCATCCTAGCCCTTGGTAGAAAAGGAGTCCGTGACGTAAAACCGTAACAATTTATTATGCAATTCTATTTTCACCTACACAACTTAAGTCACACTTATTATAGACAAGGCACAGCTCCTCTGGCAGAGAGTAATGAAACTGTATACAGAAGTCTTTCTATATTAACCATCTAGCCTATATAGTATACTACCCCCTACATCTACTTCTGCCATATATCGCCCCATGGGAATAATAATGACCTTTATCGACCACCCTCATAAGGGTGGAAATTATTCTCATTATATTCACACGCAAATGTCATGAGGTACTCTATTGCTGAGTAAACGAAGCCTCGTGGGATATTTTTGATCACCCTAATTTTGGTTGCAATTTTCTGTTTATGTTGTAGGAGTTAT
>JAXCGZ010003995.1:22500-25000 GCA_037179515.1 Halocaridina rubra
TTTTTATTTTTGTTATCTCTCTCTCTCTCTCTCTCTCTCTCTCTCTCTCTCTCTCTCTCTCTCTCTCTCTCTCTCTCTCTCTCTCTCTCTCTCTCTCTCTGACTTGAGTATACATGAGGTGTGTGATTACCTGATTACCTAATTGTGTTTACGGGAAAGAGCCCAAAGCTCGTATCTTCTCGTCTCCTCATCGGTTCCATTTTGTACTTAGTGATACTTATCATACCTGTCTTTAAAACTATGGATTGAGATAGCATTAACTACCTCCTCGCTTAGCGAATTCCAATTATCAACTACTCTTACACTGAAAAAGTATTTCCTTACATCCTGCGAAGAAGTTTTCTTACGAAGCTTCAAACTATGACCTCTAGTTCTAGAGCCAGCCATATCAAAATATCGATCCCTAGCCACTCTATCATAACCATGAAGGAATTTAAAGACTGTCACCATATCCCCCCTCCATCTTCTAGCTTCGAGTGATGGTAAGTCTAATTCCCTCAGCCTCTCATCATAACTGAGATTACGTATTTCTGGCACCAGTTTCGTGGCCTGTCATTGAACTTTTTCAAGCTTAGCTATGTGCTTTTTCAAGTGCGGATTCCAAAAGGGAGTTGCATATTCGAGTTTTGGCCTCACATAGGTTACATAAATATTTCTGAACATTTCCTTGTCCATGTGCCTGAAGGCTACCCTTACATTTGATAAGAAGGCATATGCTGCCCTTACTATGCCATTTATATGTATGGTGTGTGTGTGTGATTACCTAATTGTGATTACCTAATTGTGTTTACGGGAAAGAGCCCAAAGCTCGTATCTTCCCGTCTCCTCATCGGTTCCATTTTTAGACTTAGTGATACTTATCGTACCTGTCCTTAAAACTATGGATTGAGATAGCATTAACTACCTCCTCGCTTAGCCAATTCCAATTATCAACTACTCTTACACTGAAAAAGTATTTCCTTACATCCTGCAAACAAGTTTTCTTACGAAGCTTCAAACTATGACCTCTAGTTCTAGAGCCAGCCATATCGAAATATCGATCCCTATCCACTCTATCATAACCATGAAGGAATTTAAAGACTGTCACCATATCCCCCCTTACTCTTCTAGCTTCGAGTGATGGCAAGTCTAATTCCCTCAGCCTCTCATCATAACCGAGATTGCATATTTCTGGCACCAGTTTCGTGGCATGTCTTTGAACTTTTTCAAGCTTAGCTATGTGCTTTTTCAAGTGCGGATTCCAAAAGGGGGCTGCATATTCGAGTTTTGGCCTCACATAGGTTACATAAATATTTCTGAACATTTCCTTGTCCATGTGCCTGAAGGCTACCCTTACATTTGATAAGAATGCATATGCTGCCCTTACTACGCCATTTATATGTATTTCTGGAGACAAATCTGCCAGTATGTTTACTCCTAGATCTCTCTCATTTTCTGTCTCTTGAAGTTGTACTCCAGCCACCGAGTAGTCAAGCTTGGGCCTTCTTGCACTTGTACCCATTCTCATTACCTTACATTTTGAGGTATTGAATTTCATTAGCCACTTTTCTGACCACTCATGCAGATTATTTAGATCCTCCTGAAGTTCTCTACCATTGTTCTCGTTTTTTACTTTCTTCACAATCTTTGCATCATCTGCAAACATATTCATGAATGAATTTACAGACTCTGGTAGGTCATTTACATATACAAGGAACAAAAGTGGCCCTAAAACTGAACCCTGTGGAACTCCACTACTAACTCTTCTCCATTCAGACACTGAGTGTCTTACTCTAACCCTCTGTTCCCTTCCTTCTAAGTAAGTTTTTATCCATTCCAAGACATTTCCACCTATTCTAGCCATTGATTGCAGCTTCCTAATAAGTCTCCCATGTGGAACAGTGTCAAACGCTTTCTGGAAGTCTAGGAATATGCAATCTGCCCAGCCCTCTCTTTCCTGTAAGATTTGGCTTACCTCATCATAAAATTCTAATAAGTTTGTTACTGTTGATCTTCCTTCTCTGAAGCCATGTTGCCTCACTGACAAGAAGTTGAAGGATTCCAAGTGAAGAGAGATATGTTTCCTTAGTAGTTTCTCCATAAGTTTGCAAACTATGCTGGTCAAGGAAACTGGTCTATAGTTCAGAGCCGTATCCCTCCTTCCCTTTTTGAAGATAGGTATCACATTTGCTTGTTTCCAGCATCTTGGAATCTCCCCCGACTCCAGTGACTCCTTAAATATGATACTTAGTGCCACTGATATTGTGTTTGCGCATTTTTTAAGCACATGAGGGGATATGTCATCAGGACCTGTAGCTTTATGAACATCTAAATCCATCAGCGCTTTGCATACCTCTGTGGCTGTAAGGTTGATGTTCTCTAATACCGGCCCTTGAGCTTCTATCACTGCAATCTGAGGGGGTGGGGTATTTTCTACTGTAAATACTGACTGAAACTCCTTGTTCAATTCTTTGCAGATTTCTTCGTCCGTCTCAGTGATGCTTCCATCCGCTCTCTTTAG
>JAXCGZ010003995.1:30000-37500 GCA_037179515.1 Halocaridina rubra
ATGTGAGTGAATACGGTGGCCAAGAGAACACCTGCTCCGAAACAAAGGCAACAACTCGTAATCCTCTCTCGCTTTCGACTGCCCTGGATAAGGTATTTCCTCAGACGTAAGGGCAAGAGACCAAAGAACAAAGTCAGGCTCCCTAACAGAGTAAGGGAAATTATTTTGGTGGTGATCAACTCCATTGTTCTTTGAAGCACAAGAGCAAACTAACGATGAATCGAAGTTGAAGCACAAAGAAATGGCGAAGCTTCTTTTCTCGTGAAGGAAAGAAGCACTGGAGGACTTGCTACCGAAAACAGTATATGCAGTTGGTTGGTTCTTTGATTCAAGAGGGACGTTGAAAGACAGTACAGGGAAATAATAGAAAGGAAACTAGGCTAGGATAAGATCAAAAATAGTTGACTCTAGAGCGGTGTGGGTGTTGTTTGAGGGGACGTAACCACTGCCCTCCTCTAATTTCCCTGTCCAGGTGAGCGGTGTTAGTCAGAGCAACTCTGCATCATCTTGGCTCTGTTTCCTCTGTGTCACCGTATCTGTAAAGACAGAAATGAAATTTAAAAATAGCTCATATCCAGGAAATAGACTGAAGTTATGTACTGTATACAGTTATCTTTGTAAAATCGTTTTCTTAAACAATAGAAACTTTCTTTATTTTTTTTAATGTAGCGTTTAACAACAGATGAAATATAAAAAAAAATCTGAGAGAAAAAAGCAGACCAAGCTGAATTATTATTAATTTGCCCAATAGAGCGATAAATACCAATGTGGACAATATTCTAAAAGAAAAAATACATACACAAATATTGCAATTAGCAAATCCATTTTTATTAAGTGTACACTTGTTCCTGTTTTGTTTTGTTTTTACATCGTAAAACTCCTTCGTAACTAAGAAAATCACATAGACTGTATTAAGTGTATGACGTTTATCTTTTTTTTTTCTGCAACCTGATCACAGATAAGAACATGTTCTCTTTTTTTACGGTCTTTTTTTGTTTTGTAAATGGTATATTTTCTCTTCCACAACGGTTGTTTGTCGCTATGGACAAAAACGGCGAATACATAATTATATTAACAAACACATTTTCGACAATGGCCACGCGCTCGTTCTCGCGCACAAACACACAATCTGAAATATTATATTAACATATACAGTAACTAAAATACATACAGAGAGAGAGAGAGAGAGAGAGAGAGAGAGAGAGAGAGAGAGAGAGAGAGAGAGAGAGAGAGAGAGAGAGAGAGAGGAGAGAGAGAGAGAGAGAGAGAGAGAGAGAGACTGAAATATTATTTTAAAACAATACAGTAACAAAAATCGTATATCAATAAACACACAGAGTAACTAAAATTTTATGTTA
This sequence comes from Halocaridina rubra, assembly GCA_037179515.1. Taxonomy (NCBI): domain Eukaryota; kingdom Metazoa; phylum Arthropoda; class Malacostraca; order Decapoda; family Atyidae; genus Halocaridina; species Halocaridina rubra. The sequence goes on from JAXCGZ010003995.1 coordinate 31,359, forward strand.
ACACACATACAGTAACTGAAATTGTACATTCTTAATACACACACAAATAGTCAACTGAAATCGTATATTAATACACACACACACACACACACACGCACTAAATAATTGAAACTGTATATTATGTGTCCGTTGATAATTGTTAAAACACAGTTGATATACAGCCGGAGAGAGAGAGAGAGAGAGAGAGAGAGAGAGAGAGAGAGAGAGAGAGAGAGAGAGAGAGAGAGAGAGAGAGAGGAGAGAGAGAGAGAGAGAGAGAGAGATTTGTGTTACTTTGAGGTCAATGAAACATGGTTGAAATACTTTTGACAATAAAATTACCAGTAGGCATAACAATGGCAATTACAGTTACGTGAATATAGGTCAATGATACCGTATGAAGCGTACAATGAAACTGTACAAAACAAAAAGTACAATTCATGCGCATATTTTTGCATATAACAGTAATTTTTCTCAAAATAAAAATATTTATGAGCTAATTTTTTTTTCAGAATTTTTCAGTTATTTTCATTGAAGCAAAAAAAATGCATGCAAAAAATATACAGCTCATCCGCATAAATTTTATTTATTAAAAAAATTATATAATGTTTAATTTGTGCTGTGATTTTTATTAAATTAAAATTAATATACGAATTCATAATAGTCTTCTATACTAATAACAAAATTAATTTTCAAGCTTTATAACCTTAACTCTTTTCAACATTAAAGGGCTAAACAGACATTCAATATTACTGACAGAATTTCATATACTGTCATTATTACTGTCGGTGTGTCCATCATATGGACGTAGTGTCAGCACACCAATAGAATAGTGTCAGTATTTTTACTGACAGTAATAATGATCGTCTGTACCCCCCTTATAAGCGATTGGATTTTTAAAATCTATTTTTATATTTCGTGACTGCACTTTATTTCTATTCAAAGGAAATAAGTTTTTGAAGTTATGTCGTTTTATGTCAGGTTAGTAAGGGCATGCACTCAGGGTAGCGATTACATCTGCCAAAACAAGTCCTTCGTAAGGAGGCAACCGTCCTAGCCCTTAGTAGAAAAGGGAGTTCGTGACGAAAAACCGAACCAATCCAATCGTCGTTTAATGTCACTATTAGTGTCCATTCCAATGGGGATGGATTCAGACAGGTTGGAGCTGGGGAATGAAGTCTGGATGACCTTTCTAACATCCAGCGGTGGTCTCGAACATGAGTTGGTGACATTCAGAGGAGAGAACTCTAACCACTGTGCTACCGCGGTCTTCTTTAAGAGGATGTAAAAGACTAAAAAAAAAAAATTGCTTTCCATAACCGCTTAATTCACTCTCGTTAACCTTGTTTTAGATGGAAATGTGACTTTTGTAAGAAAATAAAGATGCAAAATGGCGTCTTTGTTTTCAGAACAGTAAAAACTTTATCTAAAAAAAAAAAAATATTCTGGGAATTTTAATTTCAAAAGTAGAATAGCCTTACTGGAACCCATTTTATCTTCAAAAGAAACATTCAAGATCAACAAATTTCAATCTAAGAAGGAGACTTCTCCTTCTCCTTCTCCTCCTCCTCCTTTATTTTCTCTTCTTTTTCTCTTTCAAGTCTATCTTCTTTAAGTCGTCGTCTTCTTTCTTCTTCTTCTTCTTCTTTTTGGGATAAGTCTCCACCACCTTTTCTTCTTCTTCCTGATACTTTTCGGCCTTCCTCCTTTCGTTATTATCTTCCTTCTTCTCCCAACTCCTAATACATCTTTCCAACCTTATATTTTATCTTTTACTTCCTCTTCCTGATGTTCTTCTTCTCTTCTTCCTCTATTTATCTTCCTTTTCTTCTTTTCATTCTCGTCTTCCTTCTTTTCTTCTCATCTTTTTCCTTTTCTTTCCTTCTTGATCTTCCTTTTCTTATCTTCCTCCTTTTCCTTTTCTTCTGTTCCTTCTCCTTGTCTCCATCGACTTCGGAATTTCCATCTCATTTGCCCGCTTTCTTCTTCCCTTCGTTCGTTATTATAATCGTTCTTTGGTCGAGAAACGAGATCAGAAAAAGAATAGAGAAAAGGAGGAAGAGGAGGAGGAAAAGGAGGAGGAGATGGTGGTGGAGCAACAGTAGTATGAAGAGGAGGAGGAAAAATAGAATGAAAACGTTTTACCTTATAAAAGAATATTGGAAGAAAAGCTGTCCTGATATTCATCGATTCAGGGATCTCTCTCTCTCTCTCTCTCTCTCCTCACACACACACACACACACACACTTACCATTACTCGAAGCTAGAAGATTGAGGGGGGATTAGGTGACAGTTTTTAAATTCCTTTATGGTTATGATAGAGTGGATAGGGATCAATAATTTTATATGGCTGGCACTAGAACTAGAGGTCATAGTTTGAAGCTTCGTAAGAAAACTTCTTTGCAGGATGTAAGGAAGTACTTTTTAGTGTAAGAGTAGTTGATAATTGGAATTCTCTAAGCGAGGAGGTAGTTAATGCTAACTCAATCCATAGTTTTAAGGACTAGTATGATTAGTATCACTAAGTACAAAATGGAACCGATCAGGAGACGGGAAGTTACAATCTTGGGACTCTTTCCCATAAACACAATTAGGTAATTGCGCGCGCTCGCTCGCGCAATTGACGGTCAAAGCCCAAGTTTCCTATCTTATTGCCCTGAGGTTCGCGCTGGAATTAACGACTACCAATATTATCTGAGGTTTTCCAAGGTTACTGTCTATTTCCTTCACGGCACACACATTAATAATTTAACATTTTATCTTAGCAACTGCTTCTCTCTCTCTCTCTCTCTCTCAATATTTTCGTATATGCAGCATCTAATTTATTATAAACCAATGTGTATATGCAGTATATATATATATATATATATATATATATATATATATATATATATATATATATATATATATATATATATATATATATATATATATATATATATGTATATATATATATATATATATATATATATATATATATATATATATATATATATATATATATATATATATATATATGTATGTATGTATGTATGTGCGTGTGAGTGTGTGTGTACATTTATATAATTATTAGTTATTTTTCTATGCCTACAGCTACACTGAATGTTCCTGGATATTCATCACACATCTTTTATTATCCCATCACATCTGACAAGTCAATACACTCTCCATCTCTGTTCCTCTTTACTTTACGTATTCTTCTTGCCCAGGCCCGATGAGGGCTGTTTTATTTTGTATTTTTTTTTGGCCCGTCCTGGTGTCACAATCATAAAATATATATATATATATATATATATATATATATATATATATATATATATATATATATATATATATATATATATATATATATATATATATATATATATATATATAATTATTAATTGCGTTGTCATTATTATTATTATTATTATGAAGAAGAAATGTCGTCCATTCATCATGTTTACAGCACGGTCACGTGACAGAAAATAGACGCCTATCGACTTCCGTCTGATGGATTATGTATTGGTTCTGTTTTTATTTTTGCCTCACGTGTTCAGGGAAGATGAAGTCAAATTTTCATAATTTATTTTTCGCGAAAGAAAATGGATATTTTCTTAGGCTTGTCAACAGTCTATTTTAACCCTGGTTTCTTGGGAATTATCTACTTCAAGTTTTCAGGTTGAACACTATTTTGTATGGAACGTACAAACGCACATAACAATTCACTTTTATAATGTAAGTATTCCTATATTTGCAATCAGGGATACAATCATGCGCACACTCACTCTCTGATTGTAAGAATTCGTGTATGTACATACAGTACACACTCCTTTTTTAATGTAAAAATACTGCATGTGCACGTCACATACACGTATCCGTTTTCTTAATATAGGAATTATGTATAAGGCTCAAGCGGCAGCGTCCGCGACTCTGAGGCGTCAGGTCGAGGGTTCGCGCCCCGTCACGGTCTGAGGTTAGCAGGGGCATGCACTCAGGGTAACGATTACATCTGCCAAAACAAGTCCTTCGCAAGAAGGCAACCGTCCTGGCCCTTGGTAGAAAAGGGAGTCCGTGACGAAAAACCGGAACAATTATAAGTATACATATACGCGCTCGCACACTCTCCCTGTTGGTCGTGTCAAGATTCGCACTCACTCACTTTTTAATGTACTAATGCGCATATGCACACTTACAAATGCACTCACTTTTGTAAATAAAAAAAAGGGCTTCACGTATGTACACTTTTACGCTCGGACACATTTTCTTTATGTCGGGATATTCAAATGCACACGCATATCCATGCACTTTTTTCACTTTCTTAACATAAAAACTCGCATTTGTGCGCACGCACCCACTTTCTTCATGTAAGCATTCGCACTCTGCACGCACGCTCTCGCGCATTCAGTTTCTTGATGTAAGTATTCACATATGCACACGCACACACTTACCATTAAAATTTAGATAACATTCTGTGTGGAATTGCCAAAGCGAAAATGTTACATATTCACGATATATTCTTAGTTTATTTGAAAGGAATGATAAATATTGCGGAATCAGAAAACCGACCAGGAGACAGGAGAGATACTTGCATAAGACGCTTTGCCTAGTACATACACACATATACACTTATAAGTGATGTAGCATCAGAGAGGAATGCATACTTTAGTTTACTCAAGGTGCAAGACATCATGCTTTAAATATCTCCCTAGAAGAGAGTGTATAGACAGATCTCTTCCCATAGAGGTGGTGGAGTTCCGTCTCCGGAGATGATCTACAGTTTAGTCCTTTCGTACCTTGGTCTGCACTCTCTCGAAGGCCTAGCCTTCATTCTCAGACTTTCAAAAATGCATTAAGGAGAACATTATATGTTCTTTTATTGTGAAATCTCCAGATTTGTGGGCAAGGGAACATATAGGTCTCTTAATTTAAGATATGGCAGAGTTATGAAATCTTGTTCATGTACATTCATGAAAGGGAGCCAGCGTTGGTGCATAGAGAGCCACCAAAATATAACAGACATTCATACGTGTCCATTTCCTCACATACATTTTTAAGGTTTTGTCTGAGTATTAGTGCGTTTGGTAGCTCCCACAAAGTTAAACATTTAGTCTTCATCTTTTAAACTAAATGCGGTTATTGATATTTTAAGATTATGTTTTGAATACTAATAGAGAGAGCCATGTTGGCAGTAGTACTTTCTTATTGCTGCTTACTCGAGAAGATCAATAACAGTAGCTCAACTATAAAGATTTGAAGCTTTAAGTTTGGGGTCTCCTGTGCTTTATGAATTGAAAGGACATGACCAACTGCCCATACTTTGACCATTGTGCATCCTTTCGGACCTCTGCCAACCGTACCACATGTTACTGTTATCCAGTGCACAGTTTAGATGCAACATTTTATAGTGTCTCAGTTAGTCCCCATTCGAATGGGGGTGAACACAGGCATTCTATAGCTTGGGGGATTCATTGCGAGTTTTAAAAATTTATAAATTGTTGTAGAAATTTTTACGTAGCGCCGTATTGGACTGAAATTGTATGTAGCTTTGTAATGTAACACTAAGCGTGTCCCAGCTCTAAACTGGCATTCAGTACCATTATGTGGATATATTCAGGAGCTTTATAAGCAGAGCAACAGGACATGTAAATGCAAGCCCTGCTACTTGTCCGTGACCTTATAGTATAGTTTGTTCCTAATAATGGCCTATCAGTTTCACTAGAGTAATAATAATAATAATAATAATAATAATAATAATATAATAATTCATTATGCAACAGAGACAGAGGGAGAGATTAACATTTCTTGCTAGCATGTTGTGTATGATTAAGAATTCAATGTTATGCAAAGCATGCTCTATATATACACAACAAACTCAAAATATGTATAATGCCTTTATGACATAACTCTTGACATGAACACGTAGGAATTTTGAACAAAAGTTGTAACATAGTTATTTTGAACTTGCTTAATTAAAACTTCCTGACTGAAGCTTAGACTTTAATACAATGGTATCAGTTTAGGAGTTCAGAACACCGCATATTATGGTAGTCTGAACTATGATAGTTCACCTTGAATTTTATGAATAATGGCGCATTTTTTAATACAAAAATTTCTTTATAATATCCAAATAAATTACTGGGATATGGACCAGAAAGAGTTTTATTTGTCGTTTTATGTACCA
>JAXCGZ010003995.1:42500-55000 GCA_037179515.1 Halocaridina rubra
GTTATGATTTTAGTCCAATACTACTACTACTACTACTACTACTAATAATAATAATAATAATAATAATAATAATAATAATAAAATTATAAAAAATAGTAATGATAATCATAATGATAATAATAATAACGATAAATAATGATAGTTAAAATATTTCTACTGATGACAGTAATAGTAATGATAATAAGAATAGTAATAATTATATATATGATTACCATAACAATAATGACAATAATAAATATAAAAATAATAATAATAATAATAATAATAATAATAATAATAATAATGATAATAATAATAATAACAATAAATATAATAATAATAATAATAATAATAACAATAAATATAATAATAATAATAATAATAATAATAATAATAATAATAACAATAATAATAATAATAATAATAATAATAATAATAATAAATAATAATAACAATAAAATAATAATAATAATAATAATAATAATAATAATAATAATAAAAATAATAATAATAATAATAATATAATAAAATAATAATAATAATAATAATAATAATAATCAGTACCTTCAAATGAACCAGCATTGATGCCCCTAATATATGCACTTCTATTATCCTACATAGTTTAGAATGTAGATAACATCTTTTACGAACATACATCCCAACCATAGTGAGATACAGTGTTTTATTCCTTATCTAACCTTATGTCCTTGAAAAGGTAAAATTAATTTTGTATCATATCTGAGAGACAATTTCAAATTCATATTTAAATTTCTTTATTAAAAAAAGAATAAAAAAAACACACACACACGTCTAAACGCTAAGCAATAACATACATGATTTAAAAACACCTACATGACGACAAAAACTGATCGCGAAACACAAAGCTATATTGAGACATCTGCACAAACATGACACAGTTCGATCAAGTAGGCAAAAACCATGAATAAAACCACATCACATTAAGTAAAAGTATATTAGCATACACAAAAAAAACACACACTTAGATATTACCTTTACGTAATTGTCATATCTCCTCCTTAAAAGCAGCACAAAAATCTTGGCCACTTCTAAATCACATGTGGGTTTAGGACAACAACAACAAACACGAAGTAAACACAGAATAACACCATCCAAAGGTCACGGGCCTTCACTCCCGCTCTTCTACACACGAACGCACACAACTTACACGTTCGGCTTCTGCCAACGCACTGAACTGGCTGGTCGCAGTCTCCAACAGCTCCAGGAGTCTGGAACGACAGAAACCGGATCACAGGAGGCTAGGCTTTCCCTCCACTCTTACCCGTGAACCCACACTTGCTAAATCTAAATTGTACAGCCAAGGATCAAGGTCCTTACCAGCCCGGACCCCCTAGATGATACGAAGGGGAAAACAGTGTTTGTTCTACCTAGTGAAATATTTACCTGGAAAACCTGATTCCTCTGTTTCCTGATCGTAGAATTAACCCTTCCTTTTACAACGTAGTTTGTTACACTTATTTGTTTAGTTATGTAGTACGGTGGTAGAGCGCGCAAGTCGGGAAGCAACTAACTCGAGTTCCATCCCACCGCGGGACGTTAGGAAAGGTGTCCAACCTCAATCCCTCAGCTCTAACATGTCTGTATCCACCCCTTTTCAAATAGGGATTAATTGTGACATAAAACGGCGATTATTTATTTTGATTATTATTTTTAATTTTTTAAAACATATTGATTATTATTTTTAATTTTTTAAAACATATTGATTATATTTTTATAATTTCTTTTGATATTTTTTTTCATGTGTCTCTTTCTTTATCAATTAGGTTTTTAGCATCCTTCTTGTTATTGTAAATAGAAAATGTAACTCATGCGGTTTTCATATATATATATATATATATATATATATATATATATATATATATATATATATATATATATATATATATATATGTGTGTGTGTGTGTGTGTGTGTGTGTGTGTGTGTGTGTGTGTGTGTGTGTGTGTGTGTGTGTGTGTGTGTGTGTGTGCGTATAATCTTCCAGAAAAATATAATCGTCTTTATTCCATTATTTGATAAATAAAGCGAAAACTGTAGAGATAAGTTATTACAGTATAACTAGTTTCTTTTTCATTGTTCTTTTGTTTCTTGTGTTAATTGCATTTCACTTATGTATTTTTCTACTTTTAATATATTATATTTACGTATGTATGTCTTTGTGCTTGCGTAACTCTGCTACCTATTCATTTTCGAATATTATGAATATAAGAATGATATTAATTTTCCATTATTATTGTTATTCACAAATAGAAAAAAAAAATTAAATGAGTAGTAAGAGTAACATTAACAGATTTCTGCATCAATAAGAAAATCATCAAAAAGTTACTATTGTTTAAGATATATGAACATAATTAACAATATAATAATAAAACTGTTTTTCTCATCACTTGGCTATTACAGAACTTAATATGCGATTCAGTACTATACAAAAACGCACACACACACACACATACACAATGAAAATATTAAATATTAAATCATTGCTCTCAAAAGAGATTTAACGTAAAAGTACGTATGTTGTATCATTAAAGATAAATATTTTTTTTTTTACAAATTAATTAAATCTACGGAGAGTCATCTCCTGGTATTATTATTATTATTATTATTATTATTATTATTATTATTAGTAGTAGTAGTAGTAGTAGTAGTAGTAGTAGTTTTGATATTGTAATCATTATAAAACATAAAAATATTAATAATAATAATAATAATAATAATAATAAGAAGAAGAAGAAGAAGAAGAACAATAATAATAATAATAATAATAATAATAATAATAATAATAATAATAATAATAATAATAATAATAATAATAATAATAATAATAATAATAATAATAATAATTTGTTCCGGTTTTACGTCACGGACTCCCTTTTCTATCAAGGGCTAGGACGGTTGCCTTTTTACGAAGGACTTGTTTTGGCTTTTGTAATCGTTACCCTGAGTGCATGCCCTTGCTAACCTCAGACCGTGGCGGGGCGCGAGCCCTCGACCTGACGCCTCAAAGTCGAGGACGCTACCGCTTGAGCCACGGTGACTACACAATGATGATGATGATGATGATGATGATGATGATAATAATAATAATAATAGTAATAATAATAATAGTAATAATAATAATAATAATAATAATAATAATAATAATAATAATAATAATAATAATAATAATAATAATAATAATAATAATAATAATAATAATAATAATAATAATAATAATAATAATAATAATGTGCACTGTAGTCACATACATTGTTTAAAGCATATTTAGCAAAAGTACTTTACTATTGCATGAACTTCCTCTTGCTACTATTATCTGAAATTTTGCCCGTTTTATGAAAAAAAATTCAGAATTGGCCCTAAACACGCCAGAGCGTAAGCATTACCCTAATAGCTTCATTATGTGGAGAAATACGGTCTACACGGTTATCAAAAGCATGTTGTTTCTTTTTATGATAAAGAGCTGGATTTTCCTGCTTAGAACAACCTTTACTTCCATGTATTCCAGAATCTAATAGTATATATTTCTTGAAGCATCTTGCCTTTATCTATAAGTAAGAGGCTCGCTGCATACGGGTAGAAAAATGTTTCACTCTCATATCTATTCAACATTTTGGAATAAGAGTTTAACCTTGCATTATAAGGTGTTTCTTACATACATACAGAGACCCCCATTACTTCCATCTGCTCAAGAATTTAATATTTTATTTTTTAAGCATCTTGCTTTTATTTATAATAAATAACATTCATTGCCCACACAGAGGAAAGCCCTCGCTTCCATCTCTTCAATTTCAAATGTTATTTTTTAAATATGTTATCTTCATTTCAAGTAGTCACCGTGGCTCAAGCGGTAGCGTCCGCGGCTCTGAGGCGTCAGGCCGAGGGTTCGCGCCCCGTCACGGTCTGAGGTTAGCAAGGGTATGCACTCAGGGAAACGATTACATCTGCCAAAACAGGTCCTTCGCAAGAAGGCAACCGTCCTAGCCCTTGGTAGAAAAGGGAGTCCGTGACGTAAAACCGGAATCTTCATTTCAAGAGCTCCGTTGCCTTCTGAAAGAAAAGGCTTCACCACCATTTATTAAACATATTTACTTAATACTAAAGCACCTTACCAGTATCTATAATTAAGGAACTTCATTACAACCCTTGAGGAAAAACTACCACTTTTCTGTGTTTTAGAAGTTAGAAATATATATATATTCGAAACATTGTCTTCATAATTGCTTGTACAGAAAGTTTCCTTCCATTCATTTTTTATTCTTGACCTTTATTTTTTGAAGCATATTACCTCTTGTTTGTTCCGGTTTTACGTCACGGAGTCCCTTTTCAACCAAGGGCCAGGACGGTTGCCTTCTTGCGAAGGACTTGTTTTGGCAGATGTAATCATTACCCTGAGTGCATGCCCTTGCTAACCTCAGATCTTGACGGGGCGCTAACATTCGACCTGACGCCTCAGAGTCGTGGACGCTACCGTTTGAGCCACGGTGACTACGAAGCACATTACCTCTATTTATAATAATTAAATGACCTTCATTGTCTACTGATCGACTCGAGATGTGACGCATCCCCTGTTCAAGTCCACGACAGGGGGGTTAGGAAGGGTATGACGGGGGGTTAGGAAGGGTATGACAGAGGGTTAGGAAGGGTATGACAGGGGGGATAAGGAAGGGTATGACGGGGGGTTAGGAAGGGTATGACAGAGGGTTAGGAAGGGTATGACAGGGGGGTTAGGAAGGGTATGACAGAGGGTTAGGAAGGGTATAACAGGGGGTTAGGAAGGGTATGACAGGGGGTTAGGGAGGATATCCAGCCATACTTCCTCAGCTTTAATCCTTCTGAGTCCACCCTCATATGAAGACTCATTCTAACACATAATGTTCGTTCCGGTTTACCGTCACGGACACCCTTTTCTACTAAGGGCTAGGACGATTACCTTCTTGCGAAGGACTTGTTTGGGTAGATGTAATCGTTACCCTGAGTGCATGCCCTTGCTAACCTCAGACCGTGACATAAAGAAATGTGTTTTTATTAGGCACGTATTATCTTTATCTATGACGAGAAAAGCTTTATTGCCTATCTAGAGAAAACTCTACCACCATCTATTGTAGATTTATTAATTATTGTTTGAGGGTTTCTGGTCTTTATATATAACAGGACTTCATTGTCCGCATAGGTAAAAAGACTCTTTTGTCGTGTATTCATAATTCTAAAATGTGTTTTGAAGATGTCTTAATAATATCAATATTTTTATTAATAATAATTCTTCAGTCTCATAATTCCCATTTTAATATGCCATTAATTCATTAGAGCCACTTATCTGCCATTATCAATTGGGAATCCGATAATTATGACGTTCATGCTGATCATTAAAACTCTAATTACTTCAACCGAAACGGTTAATCTCTATAAATAGCTTTTTGCTTAGTTTTTTCATATTTATATTTCTTTCTGAGTTTATCAATAATAATCTTACCTGGCTATTCACGTATGGTCATTATGTTCCTACTAATACTTTCTTTATCTTGGTACCTTTTTCTTATCTTTTTTCTTATTTGACTGTGTATGTTGGAAATACCTCTCTCTCTCTCTCTCTCTCTCTCTCTCTCTCTCTCTCTCTCTCTCTCTCTCTCTCTCTCTCTCTCTCTCTCTCTCTCTCATCTTATCTTTGTAGGACACTCAGAAAACTAGTGTCCACAACCACATCTCTCTATGAAGATGCATGTGAATGTTACCACCCATACTCTATTTCACGTTTGGAGACCCACGTGATTTCTCAGATAATGATTAGGAAGAAAAGAAAGAAAAATATATATATTTTAAAGTACGTATTTGAAAACAGCAACTAGTCTACCTTTTTATCTGGAGGTGGGCTGTCGTCACCTGTTGGAGAGTCATCATGCGAATTTTTTTTCTGATTATATCTCTGGTGCTCTGTGGTAAGATAAGTTCCGAAATAAACGTTATATAAGGGATTATACTACAATATGCTTATTTTAATTAATTAATTTACTAATAAATTGCATGTTTATTCATACCTCTTTATCTATCTATCTACCTTGGCTGTTTCCCCCTTTAATTGGGGGGTAGCCGACATCAAAAAAAGAAAACAATAAGGGGATTACTTTACTCTATGGGCAATGACGAGGGAGCTAGCGATCGTTTTCTTTATTATTTTCTATAGAAGAGGACTCGTAAGTGTATTTATATACAAAAGCCCTAATCCCCCTTATTAGGGGGTGGCTTACTCAACGCAAAAACTTGACTTTGTGGGAGGAAAATATAGAGAAGGGGATTTCTAGGTCCTTTGCTCCCTAAGTTAGTCTACTGTTACAACACGCAGGAGAACACGGAAAAGGTATTCATGGTCCCCCTCAGTAGAAAAATACTTATACAAATATAACTAGTTATTGGAGATGTGGATGGAGGTGGTATCATGCAATATATTACTAAAAACATCACACGTAAACACAGTTGGTACCTAAATATATCAAGCTAATATTTGTGTCACATGAGATATAATTTGATTTCCTATATACATCAGATAAACAGATTAAATATCATTAATTATAGATACTATTTCTTTTCCCTTAAAGCACTTGTTTTAATTCAACCTTTAAGGTACGTTTCGCACAGTGTGATTATCGCTCAACGATGATCGTTCATGGCTCAACGATGGTCGTCAAACGATTGTCTAGACTAGAGCACTAATTCTTTGTTTTTGAATGGGGCTGTTTTGCTCGAAGCAAAACAGCCCCATTCAGAAACAAAGAATTAGTGCTCTAATCTAGACAATCGTTTGACGATCATCGTTGAGCCATGAACGATCATCGTTGAGCGATAATCACACTGTGCGAAACGTACCTTAATAATTAAATGGTGACAACGCTTTGCTTAGTTGTAACACTCAGGATTGCAAGTCTTGGAATAAGCAGTGATGAGCATTTTTATTATTATTGTTATTATTATCATTATTATTATTATGAATAGTAGTAGTAGTAGTAGTAGTAGTAGTAGTAGTAGTAGTAGTAGTAGTATGGTTGTGGCCGGGTGGTAACTTGAGCGACTCTGATTCGCCTGGTCGTCGGTTCGAGACCCACCACGGTTTGCATTTAAAAAGGACACTCACTCAGGGTTGCACTCCAAAAAACAAAATCCTTCGAAAAAAGGCACCGTCCTATCTTTTGATAGAAAAGGGAGTCCGTGAGTAAAACCGGATCATTACTACTACTACTACTACTACTACTACTACTACTACTACTACTACTACTTTCCTAGTATCAAAAGAATACCCCTTTCCATTTCTAAACGAGGTGACCTTGAACTTGGCTTCCTATCCACAGCAGATATGTCTAAATATAACCCGTGGGGCCACGGAAGCTCCCGAGCTTAACGGAAAGAAAACACAAAACGTCACAATCATGGCTGGGAAAGGCAGTCACATGTTATTCAAATACCATAATTTGTACATAAGGGAATTACACAGACGTCTAATAGAAAAGATATATTTACTTTCTAAGGTTTCGGTTTTACGTCACGAACTCCCTTTTCAACTAGGGGCTAGGACGGTTGCCTTCTTGAGAAGGACTTGTTTTGGCAGATGTAATCGTTATCCTGAGTGTATGCCCTTGCTAACCTCAGTCCGTGACGGGGCGCAAGCCCTCGACCTGCAGCCTCAGAGTCGCGGACGCTACCATTTTGCCACGGAGGCTTTCTAAGGCAAAGTATAATGAAGGTGAGACAATTGCCCGTGAAGACGATTGCATCGTTGGAGAACTATCCCCCAACTTAATATCATTTAATCTAACCTATCCTAACGTAATCTAAATTAACCAAGTATGAAAAAATAAATAGTTCCGATTGAACCTATTTTTATTAATTATTTCTTGATTATATATTTCTCTTTGATATTGCAAAGGGCAATTCTTCTTCTTTTTTTTATTTCCGAATTGGGGGCTATAGTCCAATGGGCAATTGGTGCTCACTAAAGATTAATACCTGAAAATTTTATAGGTCCTAAGTCGCCAGTTGGGGTAAAGTTGTGGTTCGTGATCTTCAGTTGGTCACTTTTGATAAAGGCCAAGCTCAAGTTCTGTTATCTTAGTAATATCCCTTGTAAAAATTGGAAATTCTACCCCCGGCTCAAGAAACTTGTGTTGGTCACTTATGTACTTCCTAATTACAGTGTTCAGTATTACCCTTAATTATATTTCGTGTACTTTTAAATCAAAATTATCCATATAGGTGTTAATATTACTCGTGATCTGTCATATTACTCCTACTCTGAAATACAATTCTTATTCTCTATAAGTACTGCTCTTGAAAAGACAAGACACCAAATAGTTATTATGCTACTTAGACGCGGGGTGTTATTCTACAGTACATTATTTCGCTTTTGTTTCTAGAAAGAAATTAAAAGTACAGTATATATATACCGAGGTCCTCTTGCTGTAAGTTTCTTTTAGAAACTTTAATTATAGAACTACTATTCACTATATAGAACCTAGTTGAATACTACAACATACCCACTTACTGTTGTTTATATTTAATCTAACAAGTACACTCCTTGTACTGTTTTCCTTTGTTCGTAAGCTGTTCTTGTAAAACGCTTACAGCCATTGGTGTCTTTGTTTTTTGTTTCCTTGTTATTAATCATGTAGCCTTAACCTTTATGTTCTCGCATCATGTAGAAAATTACTTATCGATTATGTTGTAATGGATCTCCTCAACATTACGTCTTTAGTTCCTGGCAGTAAGACACTTTAAAATATTCCCCTCATAAAAAAGGGGTTATGGTCACGCAAGTGTCACAAGATTCTAAGATCCAGAAGAGGCATATATATGCCCGTTCCCTAGCCTAAGCTCAAGGTATAGTTGGTTACATAAGAACATAAGTATACGGGACACTACAACATGCCTACTGGCACACACGAGGCAGCTCCATTTTTTTATGATATTTTCAGCATGTCTAACCTATTCTATTCTACTCTACTTATTTATTCTATTTTTCCTTTTATGATTCTTCTAATAAGCACTAACCTATTCATACCCACCTGTGACCTGACATTTCTATTGGTGTACTCATATTGCCTGTTGATTTGATAGTGGCTAGGAGACGATAGACGTCCCTGCTCTTCCTTCCATACCTTCAGTATGAATAAGTAAAATATTTATGTCATGAGACAGACTACTACAGAGAGCCTTTGATTTCCCTGACTGACATTCTTTAACCTGTCATGTCACGGAATGTTGTCACTTCTGAATACTTAAAAATAATTTTCCTCTCTGTCAGTGGCGTGACTCCCTTACATATATTCTCCTTTACTGTCTGTGATATACTGGTAAACATTTGTTTTTTTAATCATCTATCCAAGTCGTCTTGGAAAATCTTTTTATCAATTCTTATGGTGTATATATATCAGGATAGTATATAGACTTTTTAAAATTAGTTTTAGTTTTGACTTTTCTTTCTCCCTGTCTTTTTATTGTTTAACATTCTTTTATTTCTGCCCCTAGCTGCTACTTTTTCCTTAATGTTTTTTCTTGGAGCGCGGGCCCGATGTCACACTCATAAAAAATAACAAATGAAAATTTTGTTATAACTTCTATAATTACTATGCCAAGGCGCTACCAACTACACCACAGAAGGTCTTCTAGGGGAAACACACCTTACAGCTTTTATCTGCTATACAGGGATGAACACATTCTATCTGAATGCCACTCTGTTCATATTGCAGTTTCCCCCAACCTCACTCGTGGCTTCGTTTTCGCATTTAATTCAATTCCCAATCTCATTTGGGACCAACAATAATCAAATAAGCACATTACCATATGTGAAAACATGAATCATTTTTACCCCGACCGGGACTTGAACCTGGGACATATAGTTACAATGTTTTCACATATGGCAATGTGCTTATTTGATTATTGTTGGTCCCGAATGAGATTGGGAATTGAATTAAATGCGAAAACGAAGCCACGAGTGAGGTTGGGGGAAACTGTAATATGAACAGAGTGGCATTCAGATAGAATGCGTCCATCCCTGTATAGCAGATAAAAGCTGTAAGGTGTTTCCCTTTTAAGACCTTCTGTGGTGTAGTTGGTAGCGCCTTGGCATAGTAATTATATGTCCCAGGTTCAAGTTCCGGTCAAAAATATATTTGAGACTATTTGGCAAATGATATTCTTTGTTTACTTGTTCTAAAGACTTTTCTGTCATGTAGTAACATATCTGCCTTTCTTCTTAGGAGTTTATGGTGAAGGATGGAATCCAGTCGAATATGAGGAATATAATTACAACTTTATGGAATATGCCAAAGAAGGAATATATGAAGAACTCGCCCGCAGACATGCACCTTTCCTTAGGTTTCACAAGACCGTAAGTTGAAGTACATGCCTGAGTTTTACTATCAATTAGTTTTAGGAGGAAGGACATCCAGCCTTACTTCCTCAGTTCCAACCTGTCTTTGTCTCCACCCCATTCGAATGAGGATTAATAATGATATTTTAAACAGCAGCCAACATTATTTTAAGTCATTCGTTTAGAATATCGTTTCCCTTACTGTAGTCATTAATGTTGTTTTTGTCTGTGTCTTCACCATCATCATAATTTTTTAGTTCTAGTATGCGAGGTTATGAGACTACCTTCAATACAAAGCTCTGCATAGCCTGGGGTAAGTAACCTTTGCCCCTTAGGACAGTTGCTTCTAGGACAAGAGCCCCTAAGCCTTAATACAAAAAATGGACACTTGCCCCTTGATAATAATACATACATATACCTTGGCTGTTTCCCCTTTAATTGGGGGGTAGCCGACATCAAAAAAGGAAAACAGTTTGGGGAGAAGTTATTCTCCCCTCTACTCCCCTTCTTCTTTGACGTCTCACAGGAGGTTGGTACAAGGGGGGGGATTCCTAGTCCCCCCGCCCCGTCCACTTTTAGTCGCCTTTTACGACACGCAGGGAATACGGTGAGGCTATTCTTTGATATTGTGCCCGCCCCACAGGGCACAGGATATATATATATATATATATATATATATATATATATATATATATATATATATATATATATATATATATATATATATATATAATATATATATATATATATATATATATATATATATATATATATATATATAATATATATATATATATATATATATATATATATATATATATATATATATATATATATATACATATATATATATATATATATATATATATATAAATATATATATATATATATATATATATATAATATATAATATATATATATATATATACATATACATACATATATATACATATATATATATATATATATATATATATATATAATATATATATATATATATATATATATATATATATATATATATATATATATATATATATATATATATAATATATATATATATATATATATATATATATATATATATAACTATATATATAAAGTGAAATATATCCTATGTTTAAAAAATAATGCATGAAAAGAAATTCAGTGTGAATAGTTTATTTCTTACTGGGTTAGGTTAGATTAGGGGCAATAGTCCTATGGGTAACTATCCTAAGGGCAATTATCCTACCTCTGTACATCATATGTCGCATACTCGAATTTCCAACAGTTATACTTACCTCCGTATCTGTCAAACTAATTACAACATAAATACTTGAAAAGTTATTTCTCTACAGATGGACATTGAATATTATTACCCCATTTATTTAGTATATGGATGGATTTATTAAGTAGTCATTTGATATATGAATACACTCATTCGGGGTAAGCATATACATGTTTTCATATAGCACAAGGAACTAGGCCAAGGTTGCTCGTTTTAATCCCCGGGAATTTGGGAAATACACAGCTGGGATAGCGTCGTTTTAAGAGGCCACACTTAACAGATATCATGAAACCACGCTTCTCTTAGGCTTACTTTTGTGAAATATACATGTTATCAGTGAAAACGGTGGCCTGATATGTTAAGAAAACTATGTTTATGAAAATTCAAATGTCCTTTGGAGTCCTCGTCCACAAATGTCAAGGGGACATCAAGCATTTTGACCCAAGTTTCTTGTTATGCCTCTGAACTTGCCCTCAGCAAGTCTTATTTTTCAGACCTTTACATCCCCACCTGCGGGCCACAAGTGGAAGGTCCGCTCACCCTCAAGGGTGAACATCCAACAAAAAAAAAAAAAAAAAAGACCTTTACATACTGAAAGTGTATTAAATTTATGCATTTACTAAGGTTTTACATCTCTATTTTTATTTAGAACCTTTCGGGAAACTACATTTTCCTACATCTTTGCTATAAGATGGTGTTATTAAGAACTAGAACTGAGCATCCCCTCGCAATATTTTTTGCTCTAGTATGCTGGAGTATTTTACTAATAGAATTAGCAACAAAATCTGCCCATCTTTCAGCCCCTTTCTATACTTCATTTACGTTCTTCTTCCACCCCAAATTCTTATAATACCACTTCT
>JAXCGZ010003995.1:60000-104273 GCA_037179515.1 Halocaridina rubra
AATCTTAGGCATACTTATACTTTGTCCTCTTTCTCATGAAGGATTGCTTATTGATATTGTAATCTTACACGATGAAAATTAGTTCTTGATCTGAGGTATAATATCTCCCATGGTGGCCTTCAATATTGAGAGGACAATGTAGCAGACCCGACCTGTTCTCCATTCCTTCCGTTAGGTCAGTGTTAGCAGTTATTATTATTGTCTTCAGGTAATACTCTTCAGTTTTTATTTTTCCCATTTAACAATTTGTATTGCATTTTTTTTAAAGTAAATTATAGTGAGGAGGAAGTTTGAATCAACGGCTTGATTATCCATAGCTATAGCACATAGTAATGGTGGTATTTTTTTTCTAAATAAATTCCTCTCTTTTGCCAGAGTCAGTAGGGTGGCACCCACAATCATACAAACTTCCTCTAAGGGTGAGCACCTGGCATGCGAAACTCTACTGTTCTCACATTGTCTATTCTTTCTTGGCACTCAAATTTATTAGGCTGTCTCTATCACTTTACATTAATGTTTCCCATTTTACACACATCTCTTTAACTATGATGACTCTTGCTTTAGAATCGTCCTACTTCACAAATTCTTTCGGTGTATATTCTACCCAGTATTTCAGGTTACTCTTTTGTGCACAATCAGAGTCCAGCATTTGCTATCACACAATACGTATGCCTTGATGTTGTTCTTTCCTTCCACACACACTATGTAGAATCCAAACACTTTTATATCTCTCCAGTCTCTTAAATGTTCTCAATCCCTTACCATCCAAATGCATTTACATTCACAAACAAAAAAATTGCTAACTTCCTCAAATATTATACCATTCAGTCCGTTTTCCATAATTCCCACATCCTTATATTTTCTTCATCATATAACCTAACTATTTAGCAAATTAAATATTACTTACTTTCTACCACATATCTTCCCTTAGCACACCGCCAGTCTCAGCAACTGAGTCTAATTATCTATTATAGTAGTGTTTTATTCTAACAGCAAGTTGCTCACTTCCCAGCATCTACATCACCGCAACAGTCCAAGTATCCTGCCTTTATTTTTCTCATTATGCCATATTATTCACTCTTAAACATGCCTCACTGTCCTTAAAGAAGCTTATCACCTGCAGTAGATTTTTTGCAATGCTAAACAATTGCAGGATCTGCTATATGGGCGATATATCCATTTTATCATAACACAAATACTCCCCCCTCCTAAATTTGTGAACACGTGTTGGGCAAAACCTCTTTACTTCGTCCATGCTGTTTATCTAATATAAATTCTGAACGAGCAGTCAGCCTTGTAACTATCAATGTCTTATACGCTTTGCATAGATTGCTTAGATTAGAAGATTAAACCTTGAGAAAGTCAAGATTGTCTTCCAACCTTTGCATACCAAGTACAATACTTGATCCTCGCCAACCCTTCACTACCTGTACCTCATCAAAGTAGGTGTATTAAACACCTTGAACACAGTACATTGCTACATATCGATCATTCTTAAGAAAGTTTGTGGTGATCTTATCATGTTAAGATCACCTCTCCTTGACTATTCCATGCTCCTCCACATTCCCTAGCCCTCTGCTCCAACTGCATCTAGCTGCTTTGTTTTCACTACCTTCCCACCTAAGTACTCTTGTTACAAGTGTGGATACATTTTTTTTTATTGGGATATGATGACATTAAAATTAATTATATTAGTTCAAGAAGAATAACTTTATACTGAGCAATTTTTGTTTCAATATTAAACTTCTCTTTTCGTTAAACATAGACAAAAAAAATTTTCTCAACATTTTAACAATATGAGATCTTCATTTCTAGGACATTTCATATTTGTCCAATACAGCTGTGCTTTTATAAAAGAGGTAATTAATACTTTTTAAATTAATTGTTTGTTACAGGCATGTACTACTTCTGGATGCGCCAAAAGTGACATAGGTGATGATCCTTTCTAAAAAGCTTCCAGTATGTTATTACACAGATATGTTCAAAGTGGAGTTGCTTTTAAAGATATAAATGTAATGAGCCTTGTAATGATAAATTCTGAATAAAGAACTCGTGCATCTCTCAAGATTATAATGAAAGAAAAGTACTTTTATCTCAGATCTCAAAGTATCCTTTAGAAGAAAAACTTAAAGTGGGCCAGACTTAACACTGAATAAATTATTATTTAAGACTTAAGGTGGGTCAGACTTATATAGTGTGTATGACGTACAAATTCAGAATGATTAAAAAGATTTATCTTGGGAATGATTAAAATTGCAGAGTTTGAGGGGTTGATGAGATTTGTTGCTTGCATTATAGAAGGTTCATACACGTGCAAGTTGCCATAGATATTGGGAAATCAGTAACATTCTTTTCAAAGTTTGATTATAAGAGGTTTGTTTTATATTCTGACGTACCTATCATAACCATGCTGGATATCTCCTCTAAACTATCATTTTTGGTATTTATCCTCTCCATGGACACGCTTAAATGTCCATACTTTCTCAAAACGTCACCCTTCTCATGAAAATTTCACCCTATGTGACACACAAAAGATGGCTCAGGTGTCAAAAACTTGAGCTAACTCGTCAGCTGGAGCATCAGTAAAGCATACAAGACATTTGGAAGATGATATGGGTGTGTGTGACACCAGTTCTTATTAAGATGTTAATTCTGTTGTGTGTAACTCAGGATAGTCCTTCACTTGTCATTTATACAAATTCTTGCATTTGGGTGTGCTAAGTGTTACTAAAATGAGGCAAATAAAACTGTAGGGTTCTGAAGATTAATACCACTCTACCGTCTACCCTTAGAGCAATCAAGAACATGCATTTTTTGTTAAGTTTTGATGTCTTAATATAGGTAGAGTGCTTGATATTGCCAGTGATAATTGATTTTTCTCCAGAATTGTTTTATAAAAATAGCTTTTTCTCAATGGCTACAAATTTGATCCATAATCAAATGAAGAGACCCTTCATTTGAGCATCTGATATTCTGCTGAATTCCTATATGGTACCGTAGCGGTTTAGGAGTCAGGACATTGCTTTTGCCACCAGTAATTGGATTGTTGTGCACAGGATGGACTATACTATCATCAGTCTTTTATGCCTGCAAAGATCTGTTAATTGCGACAATCTCATCACATGATCAGCTTGATGAAAGAACTGCAGCATTAGTTTTAAGTGGCAGCAATAGAGGTTTCCTAAAGAAAACAAAATGGTATGAGGACATCGGAGGTGACTCATTTGGCTCTGTCTTTCTCCTTGCATCATTAAATGACGAAAGTTTTGTGTAAACCATTCTTTCACAACCTCGCAGATGATCGGTGACCCACAGATCATTCATAGGACTTGTTTTCTGAAGCTGCATGTCATTCTAAAGCTAGTTTTAAGCATTTCCACTGAAAAAAAATGTGATATAATAAGTGAACTGATGGGCTCCTTTTTCCTCCCTATGCAGCTGAACAGTTAAAAGGCCAATCACACAAATGTTTTCTTGTGTGGGCCAAGCTTTCACAACTCACTGGTAATTCAATACTAAAAGATACTGCTAGGAGCTAATTCTTTGAAGGTAGAGGTCATCCTTCAACCAGATCCTTTTAGCATGATTGGCTGAGGGTTTTATGGCAGCTTTACTTACCTTGCCAAATGACCTCTGTATTTTGGGATATGAAGTCTTTATAGAAAATGCATCTCTTCTGGACAATTTCCAATCAAGTTTAAAAGCAAAATATTGTTTATTGAGGGAGGCCTCCCATAGATTATTATTAACCCTTTTTGTGAAGTTTCTTCCTCTCTTTCTCCAGCTATTTCTTCTGCTTCACCTTCATACATTTCCGGTAAAGAGATTTTATCATCGGCTTGGGAATGATGGACCGTATTAAGAAAAGTGGGAATATGCAAGATCTACTCTCTTAAGCAATTTGAGTTCTCTGCATTACATCAACCCTTTAAAGAATAATTCACTACATTTTGGCTCGCCATATTTAGGGGGCATACATAAATTTTGCAGATTCTGTTTCAAGAACTAATCCCATTCCATTCAACTGGGCCTTGGGAAAAGTCAAATTCCTTGTCACGCCTGTCATGATGTCCTGATCAGTATTAAATCACCTGAGCTGCAGCATTTCCATCCACTGATGATGCCCCTACTGGCAGAGCTGGCCCTTAGGTGAACCACAGGAGTCATCTCCTGCTTCTCGTCCAGGAAGAATTCTTCTTACAACACTAGGACCATCTTCTGTTGAGCCAGATGTGTATCATTCGGATATATTTATATTCTTACCTGTCAGGTGAAGGAAATACCAGAAAAAATACCAGTTGCAAGTTACAAAGGTCTCATTTTGCATCTCTTGCCAGAATGAATAAAAAACATGTTTTTCACACTACAGAGTTCTATCTTTCATTGAAAGTGAAAATGCTTATATCTCCTGAATTTGGCCATAAAACCACAATAAAGAAATTGGATAAGCTGATGGAAAGTCTGAGAATTGAAGCAATAGACTCAAGAACTAAAGATTTCGGTACATAGGTATCATTTATTGGTTCCTAATATCAGGCTTAATACAGCTTACATTATTCTTTCTTCTAACTTGTTATAAATTTTTGTCATATAGTGTATTCATGCTTCGAAACAGATACATTGAATATTTGCAATATGTAATACAATTAAACACTACCACTGTTTTCGTTAAAGTATGATAAAACATGAAGTTTTCTGCAATTCATGCAGAAACTGGAGCCATTTCACTAGTACAGCAATTGCTAACCTGAAATACTACATAAATACTTAGATCTGGATCCCTACACCCTCCTTCAAACCCATCTCCTTCTTCCACACACTATACCCCCAGTCTGCCCATCCTTCCAACATCCCCAAGACTCCTTTCCTCACTGCCACCATCATCATCATTACGACCTTCTTCTCATACTACCTTTCCCCCCACTTACACCCCCTCCTAACCTGCAGCAGCACCTAACATACACCTCACACACACAGTATCAATTCACTACGATTTAACAATGATGGTGAAAAAAAAAAACACACACACAAACTTCATCAAACAACATAGTACACACATTTACCATCTTAAAAGAAACCCACATTATACAACTTCATCACTATTAAAGCAAGACTGGATCGGCAGCAGCGTCAGACTTCTTACTCTGGTACACAAATCCATCAATTTCATAGACACCAGTGCACACACAATATCCCTCCTTCCTCCCCTCATGAAGCTCCCACAGAAATAGAATCAATTACAGTACCCACTAGTAATACATCAGATATAATCACGAATAAATACATCCGCCCCCTTAAACTTCCCCCTCAGGACCTGACAACTACACCCACAATTACAACACATCACCAATACTCCAAACATCGTACTGGGCCATCTCCACTGATATTCTCTTCCACTTAACACGCACACACACATGCATGCACGCAGAGACATAAACACCCTAAAACCCATGGTAAAGCATATTACACATCATTGTATTTTAATCAATATATCACATACATCTATAATAAACTGACGAGAAGACTTTAATGCCCTCAAGTCACTTGCGCATACAACATTTAGCCACTACAAAGAAACCGCTATGACAATATACAAGCATGCTTCAAAAGTCCCTCCCTGAAATGATTTTCAGATTTATTTGCAGGTAATCGACCAATGATGTTTAGCTTATGGTAAACTCTTATCAATAGTTGAGAAATGTTTTGAGTCTACTATTTGAAGTTTTGCACAGTTTTCTTCTGTTACCTCACAGACTTGAAAAAAGAGGTGTGAAATCACTGCATGGCTGGATGTTTTTCAATTTCTGACTGAAGTAAGCAACGGCTCTGGATTGTCTAGGGAAAACATTATGCAAAGCTACGAACCTCATTGCCAACACTTACTGGAAGTTTATGGAGACTGGATCTGTCAAGGAAAGGACAAACCCTGATCAGGGAGACTCAAAGTGGATGATATGATGAAAATGTGGAAACTCTCCATGAATGTTTGTTTAGAGAAAAGGAAGGTCCATTCTGCAATCAGCTGCAAAACTGAATATCAGTGTGATATTTATCCAACAGGCTTTGCGGTGTGATCTTAAGCTGTATCTGTACAAGATAGATATTGTGATGATGTTCAATTCTGCAGCTGCATGCTGAATGGACTTTCATTGACTAAATAAACGTCTCATGAACAGTTCTTGACAGCCTCCTCACTCCCCCAAATGCGATGTCTTCCTGATCAAGCATTGTCCTCAACAGATATGGTCACCATAAACTTCCATTGGTTGTCAGTGATGGTTTTCCTATCTGGTGTATAATGCTGTCCCATAGACTGTCCGAAATTGTCACTGCAACTCATCGACATTGTAAATCTAGCATGCAGCGATTTTATACCTCCGCTCTATAGTCAGCATGGTAGCTGAAAAAAATGGTGGATAACATCAAAAGCAGACTCAAAAGAACTCTCAAGCACATGGTAAGCACTTATCACAATATGAGAGTCAATGGTCGATTAGCTACAATAATACTGAAATCAATTTAGGGAGGTACTTTAGAACACCCTTCAGTGATGGAATATTCAAGCCCTGCTTGGGCCTCTAATTTCACTTGATTACGCCACAACACCATACAGACAATACAAAATAAAGTGCTTCTAAAATCACAGACCGCACAGTACTACACTTACAATCCACTTATACCAAAGAGACCATATCCTCAAAGTCAATGTCCATCTTGACATGAAAGGCACACACACTTGATTCAACCTCTACAAACCAACTCCACTCACTACACTAAATGGGA
Organism: Halocaridina rubra; assembly: GCA_037179515.1. NCBI lineage: Eukaryota > Metazoa > Arthropoda > Malacostraca > Decapoda > Atyidae > Halocaridina > Halocaridina rubra. Next base: position 66,784 of record JAXCGZ010003995.1, read on the forward strand.
GAATGCGCACACACGCCAAGGAATATTATAAACACTTAGCACATGATATAATACAAATACTGTCATCTCTTCCCTTAACCCACCTTAAAGCAGCCTTCACAAACCTATCGGTACCCAGTTAACACGCAATTCCCACTCAATGACAACCCATAACTACATGCACACCCTCCTAATATCCACCCTTCCCCTGAAGACAGAGTTCACCTGGGCAGGTTGAAATGTGGACACCACCCAGCTCTTCTGAGCTATAAGGAGACTCCGGATGACTCCGTCAATGACTACTGTTTAGGAAGTACCACACTACCTCATAGTGTCAAAACCCTGCACCGCACACAACCAATACTGCCAACAACTCAACATATACTCCCTGAAAGCTGTGGAAAACTGCTGAATCGGCAGTAGCTGCCTTCCATAGCGATTTGGGGCTGTTCAGCAAAGCAGCTTTGGTAACAATAACAGCAACTATCTTCATTCCCTCAATGTGCCACTCAAAGTTTATTGTAGTTGTTATTCTGTAAGCTACCAGACCGAACAGCCCAAACTTCCAAGGAAACTCACTACCAATCCTGGGCTTTCCCAAAAAATTCTCATGGAGTGTATGTTGTGGTGTTGATGTATATGCAATCTGCCATAATGTGTTTGATTGAGGATTGAAGGTGGTGGTGTTACATTCTGGACACGTATCATTGAAAGTATTGTCCTGTCATTTCTGATCGCTCAGAAGGGTTGGGTGGTGCCTGCAGAGCAGACTGGGCAGGTGGATTCCGTCTTTACGAGGATGGGAATATTAAGAAGGATGACCTTGGTGAGCTGCAGCTGTGTGTTGTCATTGAGTGACTGGATGGAATGGAGAGTTAAATGTGTATGGATAAGTTTGCAAAGGCTGGGTTGAGTTGGATGGGGGAAGATATGAGAGTATTTGTGTGCGTTAAAGTGTGATAGGTGTTGTTTTGATGTTCCTCTGTTTGTGTGGCTGTTTTGCCATGTAGAGCATTGCATAAAGTTGGTAGGTGGAGGCTGCAGCAAGTACTTGTGTGCCTCTAAAGTCTAGAAGATCTTTGACTTAGAGGACTTCGGTTTCTTGGTGTAAGTGGTCTGTAGGTGTTGAAGCTGTGCAGCCTATGACTATTTGTTGTATCTTTATTTGTAAAGCCTGAAAGACTAAACGATTACTATAAAAATCCAATCTGATTAATATCTCCATTTGGCACATAATATTCACTGCTAAAATACCTTAATGTTATACATGTGCAGCTTTTACTCCATTTTTATAAATGAACATGAGCAAATCACAGGACATAAGTTAATACTGAAATGCTGGTTTTGCATATCCTTTATGTTCTTTCACAAAATATGTTAAAAACTTAACATACTAATAAATGCAACAAAATATATCAGTACAAAATAGAATATGTAGCACCATGTTTGAATTCTTGAATATATATGATGCATATGTAGAAAAATTACATTACTCTGATGATAACATAGCTAAATTCACTAGAGATATATCACATGAAAAATGGCAACATATCATAGACCTAAATAATGCAAATGAAGCTTTTAATAAATTTCACCTTACATTTAGAGATAAATTTCTAGACTGCTTTCCTCTAAGAAACTTGACTAAATAATAAAAGCAACAGATGCCCACATATAACTGCAGGATTAAAAAATAGTATCAAAGAAAAACACCGACTAGAAAGGCTTGCATCAAAATGGCCTTTGTCTTTTGGAACCAGATATAAAGCTTACAGGAACAAACTAGTATCACTACTTCGAGCAGCAAAAAATGGATATTTTCAGGATAAGCTTAAGAAGGAACAAGGAAACAGCAAGTCCACCTGGAATACAATAAACAGCCCAATGGGACGAAAACAATTTAATCAACCAAAGGAAATCAAATTAAAAAATGATAATGATCACACTGCTAATATCTTTAATGATCACGTCATAACTATAGCACAACCAACACAGGAACGACAAAATGTGCAACAAAACTCACACCGCCAGTTTCTTAATAATTCACCAGACTTTTTGTTTTACTTGTATTCTGTAACAATGAGGAAGTCTCTAAATATATAAAAACCTTAAAACCAAATACAGCGTCGGGATATGATTAAGTTCCATCAAAACTACTCCAAGTCACTGCCCATTACATTGATGCCCCACTTACCCACATAATCAATCTATGTTTTCAGCAAGGATGTTTTTCAGACAAACTAAAAAGTGTTAAAGTAATACCTATATTTAAGTCAGGCAATGAAGATGATGAAAATAACTATAGACCTATATCAATCTTACCGTCCTTAAGTAAAGTGTTTGAAAAAGCAATTGTTCACAGACAAAGAATTCCTTGAAAAGTTCAACCTATTATCTGAAAATCAATATGGTTTCCGTAATAATAAGACCACTGAAAAAGCAATAATACCCTTTACAAGTGATGTTTATCAAAATTTGGAAAATAAAAACTTTGTTGCAGGGGTTTTCCTTGACTTGTCCAAAGCATTTCACTCATTAGACCATGATATACTAATAAAAAAACTAAATTGTGTGAGTATTAGTGGAACACCATTACAGTTATTTAAGAGCTACTTGAAAAATAGAAAACAAGCCGTATATTGTAATGGGAAAGCATCTTTGTTGCAAACTACTGAGAGGGGAGTACCACAGGGATCAATACTGGGCCCACTGTTATTTTTAGTTTATATAAATGATATTTCCAATGCCAGTAATAAACTCAAATATATTCTTTATGCAAATGACACCAACCTTCTCTTGCATGATAATAACCTTGACCACCTGCATTCTGTTTTAAATAGTGAACTAGAAAAAATTAACTGGGTCTCTGCTAATCAATTAAAGCTAAATGTTTCCAAAACTGATTATATCTTATTTCAAAATAGATCTGTAGCACACAATGTTGGTTAAGTTAATATGAATAGGTATGAAGTTAAAAGAGTTGCTTGTAAGAAATTTTTGGGAGATATTATTGATGAAAATTTAAGTTGGAAATATCATATTCAATCTATCTGCTCAAAACTGTCCAAGACGTGTGGAATTTTGTATAAAATTCGCCATAACCTAACAAATGAGGCCTTAAAAAGCATATACTATTCCCTGTGTTATCCTCTTATTATATACTGTTTGTCCATCTGAGGTTGTACTTGGCCGTCAACTGCAAGGGATGTATTTATAACTCAGAAAAAACTGATCAGAACTATTACATATAGGGGAAAATATGACTCAACTTCCTCATTATTCAAGGAGCTAAACTTGCATAAATCTAATTACTTGATACAATATTTTTGTCTTATTATTATACATAATGATGTTAATGATAACAATCATAACAGAAGATTATTTAGATTTATTCAACACAACCATGGAACCAGAGGTAACAATATAAATTTGATATGTCCACAGCCGAGAACAACCTTGTACAAATTTTCTATTCACTGTTTTGGCCCAAAATGTTGGAATGCATTACCAGAAGATTTAAAAACAATAACTGGCATAACTTTATTTACAAAGAAACTCAAACAGCATTTATTTACTAGGCAAAATTAAGCAGCTGTTGAATAATAATTAATACAGTATTCGTGCAACATTATGTCCAGATTAAGGTTAGGCTACTGTTTTATTTTAATACAAGATAAGTATGAGATTGCTATATTGGAGCTTTTGTTAACTATTGCCGTCATACTTTAAATTATGTGAAATGTATATTAAACTGCCTGCCAAGGAGCTCTTGCTCAGCAAGCCAGTGGCTCTCAATATAAAGTACATATTTATTCCTGTATATATACTAAATATTTGGCAATTAAATCTATGACTATGACTATGACATTACATAAAAGTAAGTAAACATGAATCATATTACTCAAAATATTCTCATTCCCCTTCAACTGCTTCCAAGGACTTCACACATTACTTAAAAGGAAGTTAACATAAATCATATTTCTCAAAATATTCTCTTTCCCCTTCAAGTGCTTCAAAGGATATCACACTAACTGCATTAACAGTACAATGAATAGTGCTATGTACTGTATATGAATATAATATTAAATACTCTAATACAAAATCAGGACATTGCATGATCAAAATATTAAACAGTCGAAAAATTTCGTATCACAAAGTACATTCAAAACTGTAATAGTGAAATATATCTGTAGGACGAGTTTGTTTACTTTTGGTAGTCTATTATATAATTTTAACATTCTTAATTCTGAAGGCACTTAGTACAATGGATGACCTAATACTTTAAGATCCAGCGAAAGTAAGGCAATGTTATCAACATCAACACCCTGGTATCAAGTATTAGGGATACGCTTTTCTAAAAATATATAATCACATAAGATAAACGTGTTAATCAACATGAGGTTCTTGTTTGAAATGTTATGTGTTACTATTAATCCCCATTCTGATTGGGAGTGGACACAGTTTGAAGCTGGGGAATTTAGGCTGGATGACCTTTCTAATGCCCCACCATAGGTTCGAACGTGGGTTTGTCACTTCCCAAGCAAGACACTTTAACCACTGCACTATCAACATCATGAGGAACAACTTTGCTTATACTCTTAGCAATGTGAAGACTGAAGCTCAAGGGGTTCTTAAGTATATTAATCATATTATCTCAATTCCTGTATTCTTTTTTGCATTATTGGAATGATAATTCTTTCTGTTTTAGTTAACAGAATGGTAAAAGATTAAAAAAACAATAAATTTAACTCCAGTGCTATAACAAGAGAGGAAACTGGACTTAAAATATGTTAAATACTAAACCTCTGATATCGTTTTTCATTTACAATGATTTCCACCAAAGGCAGCAGACTATCTGCAACCAAAGTAAGAAATGCACAAAAATAAGCACACCTATATCGCTTCCATATCGCTTATTTGTTAACATTCGCTCGAAACGAATATTGGTACATGTACAATAAACACCGAAGGCAATAAAAGCCATAACTATAATAGCAATATATAAAACACAATCTAAAGCAACTGTACTTAGTACATAAAGTTCATCCCTAGTTATAGCAATGAAATACTTCTCTAAATTAATAACTATTGATGCAGTAATAACATAAATTTAACTTCTGCACTAAAATTAAAAAGAAGGGACCTAATTATGTTAAATACTAAACCCTTGATATCTTCTACCAAGGCGTGTGCAGGTAACCTGTTGCAACCAATTGAAAAAGTTGCATGAAAAAATCACTTGCATAGCTTTCGTTATCAACTGCTCAAATTCATACACCTTGATAGATTTATACCAGCCACAGATAAAAATAAAAACTGCAAATATAAAAGTCAATATAAAATACTAATAGAAGCAACTGCAGTTTGTAAACACTATCCACAATTACTAAAATAAATATTTCTCTATTTTGACACTATCAAAACAATAACTATTATAAGAACCAAAGGAAAGAACAACTTGAAATTCTGCAACAACACTTTAAAATTGAAGCATATCTTTGGCTGAGCAACTACTCTTTCTTATAAAAGTTATTTTTAATTTGCACTGTAAGACAACTGATCATCTGCAAGAATTCTACCCATGAGAGCTAATATATCTGATACCTGACCACATTTCTCACAAAAGAGCATGAGATATCAAATAATTACAATGATACCAGTATACTTTCACATAATTTGAAAATGAAATGGGAGGTTTTGTTTAGTGATTTCTGACTCGTATTTTGTTTAAATGGTCCACAAAGAATGAAATTTAAAGCCCTACCTTCCATGTTCTTCTCTCTCCTCTAAAAATAAGAAAAAACCCCAAAGTCCAAAAAAACTATTTGCCTAACATACATCACGCACTTCTGAAACACGATTGCAATTACAACAAATATGCATATACCAAAGGCTACAGCGAAAAACCTTAAATTGGGTATGAAACCCTCGAAGTAAATGTAAATCATACCTGACCCAATTTTTCAAATTTAAGGATAAAATACTGTCTGAAAGTATTTTTTACATAATGAAAGTAATCTTATTGTAGAGCTACTAAAGTACAGAAAGACATCTGACAACCTTTGGTATATACAGTACTAATGATATGTAACTACATAGAGGGAGAGAGAGCTAGGCAAGTAAACCGAGTTTGATGAACACAGATAGAGATATAAATATGGCTAGAAAGCTACAACATTGAAATTAAGTTAGATAAATAACAAAACATAAAAACCTCCAAGTTATTCAGTATTTACCAGTAGGTACAATGCTCTATAAAAAGACCATAAAACAAATTAAATTGATGACATTTTTCACACTGCATTCTATAGAAATATATTTAGAAATAAACAACTGGAAGCCCTTAAAAATTGTACTGTAACATATTTCAACATGACATAGCTTAAATGAACACATTATACTAGGATTATGGCTTATCGAAGTCATGTCTAATAAAGACTATACATATTTGATCACTGGATGAACAAGGCAAGCAAGCTCTTAAATACCAGATTAATATTTAATTATCAAATTAGCTAATTGAATTTGGTTAGAAACTGACTTCAAATCAGTATGAAAAAATATGGTTACAAACCATAAACAATGTAGACTTTGAGTTCTTATTTTATATCAACTACGATATGACATCAACTAGAATTCTTACATACTACGAAAACTACATTACTTGAAAAATAACTAATAAGGCAAAAACCATGGAGGAAGAACTGTGTTTCAGTTATATATTAATCATGTAACAGAAAAAAAAAGCCACTGACTGCATGTTCAACTGCCTATTAAACTGTATATCTGACTGACATAACACTATTTTTTCGTATTACTTACAATTACTCAGCCTAATCTCTCTAAAATATACCCCATTAACACAAACTATACTAGTAAGAGCAAAATAATGAATGGAGAACACCGGGAGCTGTAACCCAAATTAGTTTTTTGTTTTAAAATACAAGAAAATGTTTTTAGGTAAACCAGTTTTTAGGTGAACCCTATGGTCCTGATTAATTAACCTCTTTACAGGTTAATTGTATAAAAAGAAAAACTTCACAATTCCAGAAAAATTAAATGAAAAAAATCGAGAGAAGTCATTTTTGACATGTTTCCTATGTTACTGGATAGGCTTGGATGCTGGAAATATGATTAACACAAAAATAAGCATCTCTTTTTTAGCAAGGCTAAGAAAGAGCCGCAATGAACGAGAATACCTGTTCAAGGCGTAACTGTATTTGGTAACTTTCTGACTAGATATTTCGTCCTTGCCAAAACAGACAGCAAAAATGAGAAATTTTGTCATTGCCAATCAAGAGGATTATTCATTGAAAATATAACATTCCTCTTACGTGAGTAAAATAAAACCTACAAAGTTAAATGTTTGTTAGCTAATATCTAATTACTAGTTTTCAAAAACTGTATAGAAAATATAATGTGACTTCCGAAAGGTAAAATTAAATCTATCCAAATGTATGCTATACAACGGTATGCTAATGACGCATTTCATGAAATACATTTAAAAAAAAACTTGTCTTATTAAATGATACCTGCAACTTCGAACTCCCTTAAGGAAATCCCATTTTCTAATATCTTAAAAAACATCTAAAGGCTATGTATACAATAGCAATATATTTACAAATACAGGTATGTATTTTTATTATACTCTATGACTTCTGTAAAATAAAAGTATTATAGCCACCTTCAAAAATACACAGATATGAGGAATAAAATGTTCATTAGACCAGATACTTTGTCCATTGTTTTTCTTGATAAACATCTCATAATCCCATCTCGCCTCCCTCTATTTTGGAATAAAGTTCAGGAGAAAGATCAACATATTTTCCCAGCTTGTTATTCAAATAATACATCTTGTCTTTGATTACGTTAGGATTGAAACCTTCCTTCTGCAAAGCCAACTTTTTTAGTTTGAAAGTTCCTGTAAGGAAAAAAATAAATAAAAGGAATCATAGGCCTAATAATTTACTGACCGGAAAAAGTCTCAGGCCTAAAAAATTAGTACACTACCTGTTGCCATTGAGAAACTATGGTTACTATCCCATACCATGTGCACTATCAGATACATTATGGAATTACTCCACAGCTTACAACCACATATTCCAGCAACACAACATACACTCCCTGTGAGCTTTGTGGAACAGCCCGGGATCAGCAGTGGCCTTCCTTTGGAACTCAGGATTGTTAGGCCACGCAACTTAGGGAAAAACAACAAGAACCCTATGAATTACTGGTTAAAATTATCTTTCTACCTCAAAGTATGTCAATATTCCTAGTGCACATACTAAAAAACAAAGCGCCATTGACACTACGAGCATTTCCACTTTTAAAATGTTAATATGAAAACTGATGAAACAGAAGAAAAAAAAATTAACTCTTATTTTCAAACTGAGGAGCTTCTCTGATTTTGTTGTTTTCCAGTTATATAATTCATATGGTTCATTTATAAAACTGTTCTCCTTCACCTCTTCATGCCAAATTTTTTCTATCTACCAATTATTTTAGGCCCTGCACCTCAGTCTTATTGTTTTTCTCAATTTACTATTAATATTTGCAATTAGCATAAGTCATTGTGTTTAGCTTGTAAGGCTTTTGGTTTTTGCTAAACACATTTGAGTTCTTTATTACCACCCATAAAAAGACATTAATATTCCTATCAATGTATCTCAAATGAAAGAAACTCCATGTATTTAGTCACCTTCTCCAACGAGATATCAAAAGAAAGGTGTCTTGCAGACTTGACCATAGCATATGTTCTGAAGCTGCATTCCTCTAAATCAGTGCATGTAGTAGGGGGCTGCTAAAAGGTATATAGTCTCTCTCTCACTGATATATATATATATATATATATATATATATATATATATATATATATATATATATATATATATATATATATATATATATATATATATATATATATATATATATATATATATATATATATATATATATATATATATATATATATATATATATATATATATATATATATATATATATATATATATATATATATATATATATATATATATATATATATATATATATATATATATATATATATATATATATATATATATATATATATATATATATATATATATATATATATATATATATATATATATATATATATATATATATATATATATATATATATATATATATATATATATATATATATATATATATATATATATATATATATATATATATATATATATATATATATATATATATATATATATATATATATATATATATATATATATATATATATATATACATATATATATATATATATATATATATATATATATATATATATATATATATATATATATATATATAATGAAGGGTGGTTGGCTACAACTAACCAAAACGATATGAATGACAGTCCATTTTCCTCTCACATATAATGTACTCTTCTTATGAAGCAAATTGAATATGAGTTTGGCATTCTCTACCCAACTGCCAAGGACAATAAATATTAAAAGTATATAAAGTGGTAAAAAAAAATTTAAAAACAACTTTAGGCCTACCTGTGACATCTATTTCCTTAATTACTCTAACAAATAATGGTCGTGCATATACGGGTAGATGCTTTTTTATCCCTTTCACTACTTCCTCCATGTTCATTTTATTCTCAGGATCAACAATAGCTGCCATTCCAGCTCTGCCCTCTGCTCCGGGCACCTAAAAGAAACATAAACAATAATTGCATATCTAAATTTATATATAGAAGACAATATAAAGGGTAAATATAAAATAAATTTGGGAATGTATTCGTTCTTTGTGCAGTCACAAAGAATAGTAAGAGAATAAGCTACATTGTGGCAAAGTGGTAGCTTATGGGACTGTTAATATACTGGCTCCGGGTATGATCCTGGCTGAGATTGGATTAGCTTACACTGCCTCATGTCGTTAAATTAGGCAATTAATGGGGAGTTGGTGATTTCCTATAGGTCTGCCCGACTATCTAGCCACTGCCTGAAGATCACCAATTCTACGTGATTACAGATGGGGCTAGGGCCCTGTCTGTAAGGTAGGTATTTAGTCAGGCTTTGCGCTATCCTTGCCTTTGTCTTTCATACCAAAAAAGTATTTAAATTCTGCTTTTTAACCAAAAGATATCTTTTTGAAATATTTGTAGCTGCACATTACAATATAAAAGGTAGTGGATATATTCAACGATTATTACCATTCATAAGCAGCAATACTGTGTATATTCCGAGTTTCTGAATGCACTGCTTACCTCAACTCCATACACAACAGCATCCTTATTATCAGCTGCAAGAGAGACCACACCTTCTACTTCAGTGGAAGAGACATTTTCTCCTCTCCACCGAAAAGTATCACCAGTACGGTCCAGGAAGTAAAGGTAACCAAACTCATCCTGGATTAATATATCACCTGAGAATATAAACTAAATGATTAGAAAATCACATAATGACTCACTAATATACACTAAATGTTCTTCATACTGCCAATTTAATTCGCATATTTAGATAAACTCGGCAGAGACTAGGAAAAATATACCAGCATGTCTCGCTTTACACGACATATCACCAACAAAATATCAAATTACAAAAATATGAGGCAGCTTGTGATTTTACCAGATCTAAAAGCCATGTCTCCCTTCCGAATAACATCTCTGACAATCTTCTTATCAGTTGCTTTTTTATCGGCATAGCCTTGGAAATCTCGGACAGGATCTCTTCTGGAAATTACACCCACAAATTCTCCAGATTCTCCAGATCCTGCGAATAGAAAAAATTATGACTGCCAATATTTTACTTAAGATATACAATAGTTTCCCTACTTACGAACAATTGAGTTACAAAAATTCACAGATACGAACAAAAACCTACCCATGTATTAATGTATGTATTACTGTACTGTACTATATTATTACATTATTACTACAGTATTATAAGGCATTAATAATGTATATTTTATGTTTCGTTTCATAGTTAAGTGTCTTTAGCCTAAGCAATGTGCAGTACTGCATATGTATGTACTGTACAGTACTTTTAGTTTTACCTAAACACATTGTGTAATGTCGCCATAGATGTTTAATGTGAACTGTATATGGATGGAGTGGTAAGGGAAGTAAATGAAAAAGTATTAGATAGAGGTTTGGAACTAGTGGGAGAGGATGAAAGGTTGTGGAAATTGAGTCAGTTGCTATTTGCGGATGATACTGTACTGGTGGCTGATACTGAAAATGAATTGAATCATTTGGTGACTGAGTTTAGTACTGTGTGTGAAAGAAGAAAGTTGCAGGTCAATATTGGTAAAAGTAAAGTCAAGAAATGCACGAGGAGTGTTAGCGTTGGCAGATTGAATGTAGGAGTGAATGGAGAGTTGCTTGAAGAAGTTGAGAGTTTTAAGTATCTGGGGTCGCATTGTATCAAGGGGTGGATGAGTGGATGTAGAGGTAAATCACAGAGTGAAGGAAGCTAGTAAATGTCTAGGTGGGTTGAAAAGTATAATGAGAAATAGATAATTGGGAATGAATGCAAAGAGAAAGACATATGAAGGTCTGATTATGCTGACAGCATTGTATGGAGCAGAGACTTGGAATGCAAGAGAGGATGAGACGAACAAGTTGAATGTAATGGAGATGAGGTGTTTGAGAGTTATGATTGGTGTATCTAGAATAGATAGAGAAAGAAATGAGGATGTCAAGCAGAGAACGGGTGTGGGAATGAAGCTATCGGATAGGTTAGATCAGTGTGTGTTCAGATGGTTTGGACAGATGGAAAGGATGAGTGATGAACGAATAGTGAAGAGAGTGTGGAGTGCAGAAGTGATTGGTGTTAGGTTACGAGGAGGACCTAGAATGAGATGGATGGATGGCATGAAAAGAGTACTGAATGCACGTGGAATGTCAGTGGAACAGGGAAGAGTGCGCGCAAGAGCTAGGAATGAGTGGAGGAAGATTGTGCATATATGACGTGGCCCAAAGGGATTTCTCACACTTGCTAGCTCAGTGAACTGTGGTGGACGGGTGTGAGGGGAGTTGCCATGTGATGAAACGGTGAGGGTAAACCAGCTGCAGTTGTCTTGTGGATGACCCAAGCAAGGTGGAAGGGGGGGGGGAGATATGGCAACCACCCTTTATCCCCAAGGAGCTGAGAGGAGTGGTTGAAGTGTGTGTGGATCATGGTGAATGTACATTTCTTGGCTCGGCCACCCCCCTTACAAGGGGGAATGAGGCATGTGTATATGTAAAACACATTTTACAAACAATACTACTTACAAATGAACTTTTGGAACCTGACTTGTTCATAAGTTGGTAAGCGTCTGTACATTAATACTAGAAAAGAAACTTTATACAATGCCCAATAATTTCTTCATATTCTTGAACCTGTATCCAAAGGAACTAACAAATAGCAGGTAATGGCAACATCTATCTCATTATTATAATGCACCATTTTGTCACAACTAGTCCCCGTTCCAATGGGGGTGGACACAAGACATGATGGAGCTTATATATAAGTAATCATAAGTAAAAGGATTCATGAAGTTTATAATGATGAAAAACTACAAGTGGTAATGAGAGATTTAAAAGATATTTCTTCAAGGATATTTAGTAGAAAAAAGAAAATGAAACAAATATAGAAAGAGAACAGATCAAAAGCTTACAATGACAGCAGGTGGAAAGATAAAAAAAATGTACATGCATATTGCATATTATATACTTGATGTCAGCCTCTTAGAGAAGGGATGACAATGTATTATCATAAACAAGTTTATTAATCTGCATTTAAAATCCAATATATGGTACTGTGCTTTAACATTGCATCCCTCTTTCCCAAACTTCATTAGGTCTAATAAGGAGAGGGTAATGGCAGCTCTCATGAGACCTATAAAGAAATTGGAACTTCCTTAGTAACTGATCTGTTCTACAACTCTCATATTACTGCTGTGGCTGGGCACCACGGTGCAGGGTTGGGGCTTGCCCTGGCTGAGGTTTTGAGAAGCATCTCAGATGGATACCGGAAATGAAACCTGGCAACCTTTTCCTTTACCTTTTTAAATGGGGCAAAGCAAGAAGACTGGGAATCCCAACCTTTGTATTTTATTGCCACATAGAGTCAAGTTTTTTTGGTTTTGACTTAGCCACTCCCTAATAAAGGGGATTATGGCCTTTGTATATAGAATTTTAATTAACCCTAATTATGGGGTGGACACAGGTTGGAACTGGGAAATAAAGGCTGGATGCCCTTCTTAACATCCCTCAGTGGGCTTGATTGTGAGTCTTTCACTTCCCCAGGTAAGTGCTCTTAAAAATTTAAAAGTGCAATGGTAAACAGCAAATGATAATTTCATAAAACTTTCAGTTTAAGCTATAAAAGGTAAGCAACATACACTTACCAGGCTTGCATCGAATGCACATTCCCTTGGCATCTCTAAGAGGTTCTCCAGTTTCTTCATCAACTTTGATAAGATAGCAAGGCATCACATGTGGTAATATGACGGGTAAGAAGCCGCAGCAACCAGGTTTCCCTTCCATGTTAACTATGAAGAGAAGATTCTCGAGAGTTGCTATTTGTGTTACCATTAATCTCCATTCAATTGGGGGTATGGACATACACAGGTTAGAGATAGGGACTTTAGGCTGGATGCCCTTCCTAATGCCATGCAGGGGGCTCAAGCACAGGTTTGTCACTTTCCTGGTCGAATGCTGTAACCACTGTGCTACTGCAGTCACCTGAGAATGTTCTTGCTATGTAAAGTATTATATTATTTTGAATCATAAGGAAGAATATGATACTGGTTTTCCTCAAGCACCAGGGTATAGTTTCATATTTAAGCTAAAGAAAAAAAAAGACTTAACATTTACCAACTTCTTATATATCATTAAAAATGTAGAATCAAGTAGTTGACATCTGAAATAAAGAATGCAACATTTGAGGTACTTTTTTACACTGAAGTCTAGTGAAGCATAGCCCATGCCTATGGATGCCCCATGTGTAGATGGGGAGATTTCACATAACTAATTCTGTTATTGAGGCCAAGCTCAAAATTTGGCGGGGAAACCTGCATTGCTTTAGTTGCCCCCACACGATAGGTTATGGGGTGTTCCCCCTTCTCTGAAAGCCTATTGGTGGAGGCATGATCAAGAGCCACGCCTGCCACCTCTTTGTATGTGATTCAATGCCCCGAGGTGTTAAAAGGAGTCAAACAGCATGCGAGGGGATGCAGAGTACATTTGGTGCCCATACAGACAACATCTACGTTAAGGGGATGGGGGCATTGAGGCCTAGAGGAACTCTGTAACTTCTAAATAAATTAAATGTTAATTATTTTTTAATATCACCTTGCATGATTTAGACCTGGCCTGAAGTGTAGAAGAAAAGGAATAGATATACCTACACATCAGTGGTGGCAGCGAAAGTACAACTCTAACACGATAGTGATAACAGCAAAGTAAAACTACTAATACAACACTGCATGGAAGTAACAACCTAAGGCATCACCATTTTACTTAACAAAAATAAGACATACCATTTAAAAATAGGAATACAGTACAATTGTTGACTTACCAATATTTGCTATACCTTCAGTAGCCCCATAAAATTCAGCGATGAAGGGCATTTTAAACCGTGATGTAAAGTGCTCCCAGTTCTGGGCTCTGACACCATTTCCAAACATTACCTTCACCTATATACATAAGAAAATATTAATTTCCTAAATTTATGTATAATATAGACTTAATAACAAGCATACCATAGCATCAAACTAAATATGTTGTCATTAGTAAATTTCAAGGCCTGAAAACCATTCCAACAAATATATTTTGCACAAGTGTCTAAGACACAAACTGGTGTAAGTACGTAAGTTTCATTTCAATATGAATAAAAAGTATCAATAATTTGCATATCAAAATTATCCCAGTTTGTTACTATGAAAGAGGCTGCTAATCTTCAAAAAGCAAAACACGGCCAACATAAAAAAAACTTGATTTTATGTCCACTGTATATAATGACATCACAGTTATATAAAAGTTGACAGGTTCACAGAGAGAGATATTTGCCATTTTAAGTCACTAGTAAACTCCATTCAAATGGGGTATGGAAGCAGGTTGGAGATGGGGAATTAAGGCCGGATGCTCTTCCTTACATCCCACGGCCAGCTCAAACATGGGTTTGTCAGTTCAAAATTGAGTGCTCTAACCCCTGTGCTACCATGGTTTCCATTCACAGACAAATATAGAGAATGAAAAACACAAACATGTAGATTGTACAGCTTGCAATATTTAAGCAAACATTCCTACCTTATGTTGTGTCTCCTCAGGTACGCTGGGAGTATTTAAAAGATACCGACAAAGTTCACCCACATATTGGCCAACCTATAAAAGCAAAAATTTTGCTTCCAAGTAAAAGGATCTAAAATCTCGTACACAGTTTACTATATAAAATAAATTTAAAGACATACTAAATGAAATTCAGTTGCAGATAAAACAGATTTACAGCTGTTAAGATTTCAATGAGCCTGCAGTTTATTTAGTGACTGCTTTACCATTTTGTGTCACAATTCCCATTTTTGGGTTGGACAAAGGTCGGAACTGGGGAATATAGGCTGGATGCCTTTCGTAATACCCTACGAAGAGCTCGATAATGGGTCTGTTACTTCCCGAGTCAAGTGCTCTTGCCGCTGGTCTACCATAGTCCAATGCAGTTTGATTAGTAATAAGGAGACAGATTTAAGTTCTTTATGAAAAATAGTAATTTTAAGAGAAGACAAGAAAAACATGAACATTTACGTACAGTACAGTTATATTTCTTAGCTTCTACCCAAAATTTTGATGCTGAGAACTTTTCTCTAATCACAGCAGTATTATTAAAGAGCAGCACCTGTAACAAGTAAAAGAAAAATAAATTTTTAGTCCAGAATAACATTATATTCCTAATAACATCTCTGATTAGTTTTACAGGTAATTCATTAAAATTCATCAGGTCAGAGATTTATATTAAACTAGATTTCCAAGCATATCTACATAATTCATTCAGTATACTGTACATACATTAACTTTATAAAAATATACATATTTAAACAAACATTTCTGCAACTACACAGCGAATGCCCTTGGAGGAAATTTACTATTCAAACTATATTTGTTACTGAAAAAATGTTCAAAAACACAAAAGTTACAAAACCAAAGCATTTTTCCAAAAAAAATTAATGTTAATTGGATTGATCCCTTCCTTGATCCTTGACGACTGCTTACTTAGACGTTTTTCATGCACAATTTCCATGACAAAATAAATAAAAATAAATGATTCTTAATGTAAAAGAATAATCATAGTATAAATTGATAAATTATACACAGCATATAAAAAAAATTATATTCACTGTACCTGTATGGCTGTATGGAGAGATGATAGTGTAAGTGGAATGTGGGGAGCGTGGGGAAGAGGGAGAGATGTTATTGTTTGGAAGGGGATTTCCACGATAAAACTTGACTACTGTCCTCCTGGGGTTTTTTCTTTTTATGTTTAAAAAAAGTAAAGATGACTGACTTTGGGACAACGTCTAGGGTGACAAGATAAAAAACACGAACCCGTTTTTATATTTAAATTATTTCTTTTTACACCACTAATGTGGCTCTCATCACCTTCATTTCACTTTGGCTCTAAGATAGCTAATTTAATAACAATATACTATACACTGTACTGTCACTCGTTAAAAAATACACTAATTCACTATACTGTATAACACAAGGAAACAACGATATAAAACAGTGAAAGAATTTTGAATGGGAATTTATGTATAGACCTACAAGAAAAATAACCAACCGCAAAAGTTTATTAAATAATACAATAAAATATTGCTTAGGTGCAATATTTCATTGCTTTATTGTGATTCATTTCATTGTTAAATTGCTTTGTTTTGTTTCAAGAGAAGCCACACCGAATACTCTATTAAAAAACATAGAAACATGATAAAAACTGTAAATTTGTGAGTATATCTGCATGATTAATTACAAGCACTGAAAATGTGTGTATAGGTCTGCACGAATAATATTTACAAGAAAAACCCAATCAAATGCAAAGAAAATTAACAAAAGAAAATTAACAAAATTAACAAAATTAACAAAATTAACAAAATTAACAAAATTAACAAAAGGCAATCTAAATTTGCACAGAGATCTGAATAATCAATTATTGCAATAGAAATGAAAATACTGTGCACTTAAATACTATGAAATCCAATAAAAGGTACAGTGACTTTGTGTAGTGATTAGCACTGAGTGGCAGCCGCAGAGTAACAGAGACCATCTCAACTGAGCGGCAACCATATGCCCAGAGCGCTTATGAGTGTTCGAAAACCCAAACAAATTTTGGTCCAAAAAAAGTTCAATAAGTGAAAAGATTCGACCTCGGGGATATTTGAAAACCAAGGTTTGGCTATTTTATCACCATACAAAAGCAGTTTATTTATTTAAACTAAAAGAACTTATCCTATTTCTAATGCCATTTTGAACATAAATGGTTGGTAACTATGAAGACAAAACTTTTTTTTTAAATCTTCTTCCTTAAAAAAAATACATAACAGTAACTACTGTACAGTTTTACATGAATGTAATTTGTATTAGGTAAAATTTAAGTACAATACAGTTATAGTTCCGGTTCCGGTTTTACGTCACAGACTCCCTTATCAACCAAGGGCTAGGACGGTTGCCTTCTTGCGAAGGACTTGTTTTGGCAGATGTAATCCTTACGCTGAGTGCATGCCTTTGCTAACCTCAGACCGTGACGGGGCGCGAACCCTCGACCTGACGCCTCAGAGTCGGAGATGCTATCGACTGAGCCACGGCGACTACAAGTACAATACAGTTATCTAAGTATGTTTTAAAGTAAACATTAGGTTAGGAATAGGACATAGGCCACATATTGACACTTAAATTGTGATTTTCACCATACGCATATTCCAACTTGCACCAAGAGAGGTGGAATCAACAGACTGCATAAGATGAGGGACAGCTGTACAGTATTAATTCTTAACAAGATCCCGTATCCACACACACACACACTCGAGAGAGAGAGAGAGAGAGAGAGAGAGAGAGAGAGAGAGAGAGAGAGAGAGGAGGAGAGAGAGAGAGAGAGAGAGAGAGAGAGAGAGAGAGAGAGAGAGAGAGAGAGAGAGAGAGAGAGAGAGAGAGAGAGAAAAATTATTTTTTTTTATTTTATTAATTTATTGCGCCAAGGCGTCAGACATTACATGAATTCATCCAAATAATGCTTCAAATGGCTACACAACCAAGAATAGAACATAGTTTACAGGGAGGTGTACACACTGATAAAACATTGCTGCATACTAACACACAACTCACAGTATGGCAGCACAGAGTACATATACAAAAGTAAAGCTCAGAGAAACACAGAACACACAAACAGAATTATACAGCAACATACAGAAAATATATGTGTAATTCAATATAATTAATGGCCACCAAAGTGAGGGTAACGAGCAAGAATAACATCAAGGTTGTCATCATTATGTAAAAACGAGCAGATCTGTATTAAGTTCTGACCTCGTGGTAAAACATCTCTCACTGTGGGGCACTGAAGACAATAGTGGTCAAGAGTGTTAGCATTAGGACGGTCGCATAATTTACAGGAGGTGTACTGTGGCATATCTAGAGTCTGGGAGACCTGCCATAAAGGCCGATACCCCATTCTGAGCCGAGCACTAACTACATTGTTTTTCCGCGCCATTAAGCCGCGTCTGCGATACTTGTAGCGACTGTGAAGAAAGTGATCATGGTGCTGTATGGACACCACTGTTGGCCCTCTCCGTGTCCCTGCGCCGGACCGGGGGGGGGGGGGGAGAGAGAAGAGAGAGAGAGAGAGAGAGAGAGAGAGAGAGAGAGAGAGAGAGAGAGAGAGAGAGAGGAGAGAGAGAGAGAGAGAAGAGAGAGAGAGAGAGAGAGAGAGAGAGAGAGAGAGAAGAGATGAGAGAGAGAGAGAGAGAGAGAGAGAGAGAGAGAGAGAGAGAGAGAGAGAGAGAGAGAGAGAGAGAGAGAGAGAGAGAGAGAGAGAGAGGAGAGAGAGAGAGAGAGGAGAGAGAGAGAGGGAGAGGAGAGACGAGAGAGAGAGAGAGAGGAGAGAGAGAGAGAGAGAGAGAGAGAGAGAGTGTATACATGGATTTCCCATCACCTTACCTGCCCCATTCCAATCATCCCACCAGCTGAGTGATACAGAGGCAGTGGGTTGTATATGATTTCATCTTCAGTAAGGCCAAGCATATGGTGAACACCAAAAACGAAGAACATGAACCTGGAGGAAATAAAGACATACAGTAACAATATTATTCTTACGAACACAGATATAATGCAATACAGTACTACCGTTAATATTTATGACAAACAAAATGATGTTTTGCTGCAGTGAAAAAACAATCAAAAGAGATAACTACTAACTAACATAGTTTTCAATACAGACCCTCCCCTACATATGAACGAGTTAGGTTCCAGAAGTCTGTGCGTAAGTAGAATTGTTCGTAAGTTATGCTTAGGCAAAAAATAGCACTGTACAGTACATACATATACAGTACTGTACAGTACTTAGGCTAAAGACACTTAACTACTGCATTAAACAAAGTATACAGTATTAATTAATTTTAATACAATAAAAATGCAATAATACAGTACACCACAGTAATACATACATTTATAAATGGGTAGATAATGGGTAGGTTTTTTGTTTGTAAGTATGGGAGCATCTGTATTCCATTAGAGCCACTAGGGTGTCAATAACTAAACAGAAAATGGGAGCCAGAAATGCTTTATCATCCTCTGTACAGTCGCCCTTGCTATCACCTTGTTTGAGGCAAGAAAAAATATTAGAGGAATAAATTGTCAACCCTTGCTTCTCTATTCATGGTCAACTATTATGACAAGGGGAATATGGCTTTGACACCTTTCTCTCTCAAATTAAGGAAATAAAGAGGTTTGTGTGATAGGACAGTGTCCTGTTGCTCATCAAAGAATAACTATTTATTAATGTTTCACTGCTGATATTTGCTGTTGTCACTATTTATCCTTATTATAGGGTGGACACAGACAGGTTGGAGCTGGGGAATTAAGGCTGGATGCCCCACAAAGGGCTCAATTGCAGATCTGTCACTTCCCGAGTTGAGTGCTCTAGCCACAGCATTGTATTATATGAAAACACATAATCTCAATACTTTGCATGTTTAATAATAGCTGCTTTTGGCAATCCTGTGGTTCCTGAGGTATAGATGTATATAAGTTTGTCATTGTATTTGACGGTATCTAGTTGAGGAGGTGGCGTAGGATTTGAAGCACTAAGTAATGGATCGAGATTTTTAGCTCCTGGAAGAAAATGACCGTTACAGTATAGAAAAATAACATCAACACTTCAGACTTCCTTCATAAATTTCAATACAAAACAGTTTGAGTTCAATTGTAATTCTCATTAAAACTTTGATGTCTCATGTAACAAAATAATAATACAGAGGGATCTCAACAAAATGGTTTCCAGTGGTCCCAATTCTTGCATTCCACACTGCACTTTCCTCTGTAAATATTTTTACACCCAAAGTCCTTAATCTCTCTGGATGCTTGTCATATAAAACTCATTCAAAAGTACATCACATATCTCACTCTCTCTATCTCTGAAATATCATAAACTTCCAAGATCTATAGCTTTACTTTCTCAGACGCATCAAGGTGTTCTACTGTCTCTTAATAAGTATTCATATGAAGTTGCTGATGATTTACCTTTCAAATTTGGTGCATTATTACCAGACCCTGACACATATATTTGAATGTCCAAATCATTTTGTACTTCAGCAATGGCTGTAAAATAAAGCAAAAAGCTGCTAAATACATTATTACAAGTTAAATCATTATATATTTCAAAATTATTGTGGTATACAATTATAATATGTTGTGGAGGAGACAGGGGGCTGTGGTGGCTCAATAGTTGAGTGCATGATTTGGGAAGTTACTAACAGGGGTTCTATCCCACCGTAAGACATTAGAGAGGGCTCCAAGCCTTCCCCTAGTCTTACATGTCTGGGATCACCCCATCTGACTGGGGAGTAACTGTGACATAAAAATGTGGAGGAGGTTGTAGAATTCCATACTTAGCTTCTCTAGTTGTTATAGGAATCGACTAAGATGGAATGGAGGCACAAGGCTGGTATCCCTTCCTGAGATTTTTCACTCGCTAAGAAACATTTGTTAGAAGGGTGAGGATACACAGTGTATGATGAAGTTCTGCTGCCTCCCTTTATGTTCATATTATTTTCTTTGGAGGGATGTGGCAGAATGTTCAGAAAAGATATCAATATTACTTTAAAGTTACAATGGTATTGCACCATTTTGTGTGTCACAATAGTCCCCATTCGATTGGAGGTAGACACAAACAGACATGTTGGAGCTAGGAGATTGAGGCTAGATGCCCTTCCTAACACCCTGCAGTAGGGTCGAAATCATATTAGTCACTTCCCAACTCTCGAGCTCTAGCACTGAGCCACCATGGCATTAAAGAATCTAAATGAATAATTTATTACCATCTTGAAGTTCTACACCACAAATCACAGCTTTACTATCAGCAACTTTGATAGAATGGGTCAAGGAAACGTGCCTTAAATTGAAATTGATTAAAGCTGGAATAACACCAACCTGCAAATTAAAATGGAAATAACTGAAATAAATGCAACATAAACATGCGTTTCTGAAATGACAACAACCTGCAAATTAAAACACACACGTCTGAAGTACAACATAAACATGTCACCTAAATCGGTTCATGCTGTGTTCAATCATGTTATTACATTATTCTACGTGAAAACATGATGCATTTAAGCCTCTGACCAGGATTTGAACTAACTGCACACTCTCCTATAGGGAGTTAAAGAGTGAACACAACTCTAAAGTCCCCACTAGTGAGATTATGAAATAAAGAGTAAAATGAAGATATATATTAATTTGCGTGTTCATTCCCTAATTCTCCCAGTTAGCACAGATCATATGGTTGCTAAAATTACATCACAAATGAGTAATAAATTTTCGAGTTCTTTTTAGAGTTTGCACTTAATTTAAAAACTCCAAATAAGGTAGAAATCGCAATCTCTCTCAATAAAATGTCAACACAAACTAATTAATAAGAAACTAAAAAATCCAAAACACTTGTATCATCACATTCATGAATATTTTTGATGTACTAGATATTAAAAAATATGAGTGGTAAAAATTTTACTTTGCTTGATGCACTGAGGATAAAAAACAAAGTTCTCATTAAAAAGCATACCAAAACCACGCCATTATTAAATACAGTACATTATAACATACTCAGACATCCTCCTAGCTAGGGGGTGGCCCAGTCTAAGCACACACACCCATTAAAAACTATTTCCATCACTCCTCTTAGATCATAGGGCATAAAGGGCTACAAGATATCCCCCCTCCACCCTGTTTGGATCACCTACAGGATGAGGCCCAACAGCCGAAGTTGGTTTATCACCTCAAGATTACTCATCACTCTCCATATTTCAATTACCTGGACCTGCTGATGCTTCTTTAATTCTTTTTCTACGTTTGTGGTCTCCCTGTCAACTCAGAAGGATATAGAATCCCTTGAAAGAATAACTACCAGAATAATTTTGTTCTATTCTCTTTAAAACTACAAGATAAACATAGAGCTAAGTACAGTATTAATATACATTCTTATGAAGGAGACTATGATGACTAAGCGAAGATTTACTGGATATGAATAATACATACGAATACGTGCATCAAGTGAGCTAAAAATATATTATTCTGAAATATTTATAGACCATTACCTGGAAAGGGAGAGGGACATATATCCACACTGTATATGTCATTTATTAATAGGCATTTTTTTTCAAGGAGTGAGTTTTTAATCATATTCTATAAAATATGTCCTCAAATTATTAAAAAAGTTTGTTTGTTTGCCATTTTGTGTGTCATAATTAGTCCCCATTCCAATTGGAATGGACACAGACAGGTTGGAGATGGAGATTAAGACTGGATCTCATTCCAATGGGATGCTGCCAGCTCAAACACAACTTTTTAACTTCCAGTCCAGCATTTAAATTGGTACGAAAGTAAAGGTTTAACATTCTATATTTCAAGCAAACAGCACTCGAGTCCCATCTTTGAAATTTCTTGCTAAATGTGATGCCTTTACTATGTATCAACTCTATTTATTTACCATTTATTACTAAGTTTTTACTTTAAGTAACACAGATATTTTAAATGATTCCACATTAGCACAAAAGCATAAACTCAATTCCAAATGGTACAAAAGTATAAATTCAAGTTTAAATTCGTACAAAACTATAAATTCAATTCTAAATTGGTACTAAAGTATAAAGTAAATTCCAAATTGGTACAAGAGTATAACCAATTCCAAAATTGTACAAAAGTAGAAATGTCTTCCCAAATTGGCACAAAAGACTACATCAATGCCCAAATGGCACTAAAATATAAATTCAATACTTCATGCAAAGAGTATGCTAGTCCCTTCTTTAACATCTTGTTAGAAATACCAAACACTTAGAAATGATGAGAAACACATCTACTACTTTGTTCCATTCAGTTTCCTGAATCTTGAAGATAAACTAGTCATTAATAAATAAGTCATTCTGACAACAGTAGCATTTATTAATTTTAAAATTAATATGGCAAGAATAAATTAGAACTCTTTTAATTACATTACCTATCTAAGAGGAGTAATCGAAGTACATTAGCTTCTACTGAATGCGTGTACTTTGACTCAGCTACCTCCTTACAAGGGAGACTGCTTCCATTGCGTATGTATGTACAGTACCTATTTACACTTACTATCCATTGAAGTAAAAAGCTCCAATTACCCTTATTAGAAGGATGGCAATGTCAAAGCACAACTCTTAGTCTGGTATGAAAATACGAAGGGTGAACTACCATTCTCGATGCTCAATCCCAATTAGCAGACTTTATTACAAAGAGGGGAAAAGGAAGTAATATTCTACAGGAGGAGGAAACAAGAACATGCAGTAAGAGGAAAAATGAACTATTGCAGGCAGAGGCAGTTAAACTCCTCAACTGGACAGAACCTACCCACTGCCTAATTGACCCAACAATATAAATCAAGCTTTCCAAAAAAAGGCATGCTATATCACTCTCTTTGAACACTCCTAGCACATCAACAATGGCACAAAGAAAACTAAAACAAATAAAATAATATAATTAAAGTTACCTGTATAACATACGAAAGAGCTGTGTTAACACCACCACAGTAGTCAAGTGCCATACAGCAAAAGGAATCAATTATAAAAAGTTTTACAAAGTACAGTAAAATGATACAGTGGTATTTTGTTGACTCTCAATATACTAAAACTACAAAGAAGTACATTGTTCTAGGATATGTATAGGAAAGCAATGCATAAGTATTAACACACACAAAAAACTGTAAGGAAAAAGTTTATAAGAAATATAAATTTTATGGAAAAGCTGTATAAAATACCATACTTTTTGTCTAACCTCTAAGTATTGCACCGATAGTGCATTTAAACAAAAAACTTGTTAAGATATAGAAAAAAAAATTTACCTGAGAGACTTAAACATAAGAAGATTCAAGAGAGAGTAGCTCTTCTACAATAATTAGCCTTGACGGCTTGAAGAAAAATGCTCTAGAAACTTATCAAAGAAAAGTTAAGTATTCAAGTCAGAAATCACTATATTCCATACAATGCATACCATTAAAAAAGACTCCAGATTTTCTATTTCTTTTATATGTATGACACAGGGAAGGGGTAAACAATACCACTCATCAGGTCCAGGCACCAAGAAAACATTGAGAAGAAACACTAGCAGCTTAAGGAGAAGGCAGGAAAGGGGAATAATACACAATAAGAAAAGGATAGGCTGAAAGAAGACAAAGTAGTAAAGGCCAAAAAATAAGGCAAGATAAGGGTATGAGTTGACAACAGATTAGCTTTTAAGGAAGAAAGGTCATAGAGTTAGAGAAGACAGAAGGAAGAAGAGAGTTCCAGAGTCTGGAGGTGGAAAGAAAGTGTCAGTCACTGCACCGACCAATCTGCGAGCTACAAATCTTCACACAATACCTGTGAGGCTAAATTCATTTAATTTTCCTAAAGTAATCTTGTCAGATCATTCCTTCCAGTATGTAATCAAGTCACTATGAATTATGGCAACGTCACATGGTATCTCTTATAACAAAGTAGGAATCAAGAATGGATAGGGTTAGGCAGTTAACATCTCAAGTACAGAGGATGGACAAGAGAAATAAAACTCCTAGTTGGGAAGATGAGAGGATAAGGGGCAGTCTATACTTAAAGCAACATTTTTAAAATGAAGAGGAAAAATTTAGAAGCACTGTTTACAGAAATAAAGACGAAACCATTTAAGAGTAACAGAAAAAACTCAGATATTCAGGTAGTGATCCAATAAACTCTAGCTTGTGGAAGAGTGAATAACATACTGTAAAAAAAATATATTTTCAAGGCAGCTCTATTGCAAGACATATTCAAGTAAATATATATAAAACGAATATTGTCACGAAAATAAAAAGACAAGTTAAATTATTGTATCTGGTCATCAAAATGGACAAATGATAACAAAAACTGTATTATATTCATTGTTGCAGGTGACATGACAAAAACAAAAACTGTACATTAACTTTTTTAGGATAAACCAAAGAAATGAATCTCAAAATGTGATCATTATTCCACATTCTGCATAAGAATAGTGTATATGAGGACAATGAATACCAAAGTGATTACAGCCCTCAAATTGGGAAGTGACAATTCCGTGTCTGAGCATACCTCAAGGTGTTAGGAAGGGCATCCAACCTTAATTTCCCAGCTCCTACCTCTCTGTGTTCACCCCCACTCAAATGGGAATTAAAAGTGACAAATTAAACTTAAAAAAATTAGAATACTGTATACATATTATAGTCTTATATGCCCAAAACAAATGGGGAAAAACCATAATGAGCCTGACCTAACCCAACCAAAGTCATCTTGACCCAACTCAATTGAACCCAACCAACCCAAGCTTACAAGTCGCAGGATTAATTAAGTTTACATGGGGTTATGGGATTTACTCATCTATTCAAGATCCCATAAATGTTTCCGTGATTGTCGACTTAGGTTAGTTCTACTAGTGGAAAGAAAGACTTTACACTTGTGGGACTGAAATCACTTATGATCAAAGCAAAAACAGAAAGCACTATGATTATAAAGTAACAAATAAAATTGCAGTTATTCCTGCTACCCATGAATATATAATACAGAGGTAAAACATGAAAAGTAAACCTTGACAAAGTAGACCACATATGGTAAAAATGACTATGTTATGCTTCAGCAGATAAAAGTTTCGCATAAAAGAAGAAAATCCAGCTTCCCTTTCTCAAATCACTGACGATTGCAGAAATATAACTATATCTTCATTGAAAAACAATGTAGTTGCAGATATTACAAAGAATACAGTATCCTGCAACATATACACTCAGTTCGCTTTTTACGCGTGTTTAAAATATGCAAACTTGGAATAACACCCTCCAAAAATAATAAAAAAAAACGCAAAATACACGAATAACGCCCATGCAAAAAATTCTACATTTATTTTTCATTATAGTAAATAATCGACCGCCTCGGAGGCATTTTTCCACCATGCTTCCAAGTGCTTCAGTGTCACTTTACCCAGCATATTGCATGGATATATCACTTGTTCTGAACTGTGTTGTGTTAAGGTTTGTATATCATCAGGGAAAAAGCATGCAAGAGCGCACCAGCTGATACAGAGGCGGCAAAACATTTGCAGATAGAGGTTCGATCTCCCGTATCCTCCTCCTCTTCTACCGCTTAATGCGATCGGATATTATGGAGAGAATGAAAAAATGCTAAGTACGTGGATGAGCATTAAGAACAAACAGCAAACAAATTTGACATTTAATATCGTCAGGGAAAAAGTGTGCGAGAGTGCATCAGCTGATACGGAGGCGGCAAAACATTTGCAGATTGAGGTTCATTCTCCTGCATCTTACTCCTCTTCTACCACTCAATGCGATCGGATATTATGGAGAGAATGGAAAAAATGCTAAGAACAGTACATTGATTAGCATTAAGAACAAACGGCAAACAAACTTGCCATATAGCAGTCGTCAGGGAAAAAGCATACGAGCAAAAATGTTTGCAGTAAGAGGTTTGTTCTCGTGCATCCTCCTCCTCTTCTACAGCTTAATGCGATCGGATATTATGGAGAGAATGGAAAAAATGCTGAGGTACTCCGGTGGGCTGAGCATCAAGAACAAACAGCAAACAAACTTGCCATATAATATCGTCAGAGAAAAAGCGTGCAAGAGCAAAATTATTTGCAGATAGAGGTTCGTTCTCCCGCATCCTCCTCCTCTTCTGCCGCTTAAGTTACGTGCTCACCGCCACCATGCACGTCCCAGTGTTTGCCTGTTGCCCACCGCATAATAGAGTACAGTATGTTAATTTGCTTGCTGTACAGTAAATCTGAATATCTTTTGCATTCCTAAAAATAGCTACAGGTCTTTCTGCTTTGTTATCTACTTGTAAAATACGTTTTACTTATCTTATATCTTTGGCATAGTGTGTCTATGTACAGGTTGTGAAACGCATCTATGCCCATTATCATTGTTTCTTATGGAAAATGACTCGTTACATTACGAGATTTTTACATTACACGTCACTTCTGAGAACCTATCTTCGCGTTATTCCAAGAACTGGGTGTACTGTATACATAAGCAGGCTCATGAACAAGTACGAAGTAACATTTGATCTTTCAGTGTATTATAAAAATTCAATACAACTAGAAAATTTAACAAGGTATTCACTTAAATTTCCTAATATATGAACAAATGAAGAAAATTTAAAGACCTTAACTTACTAGGAACACAAGTATAAAGCATATAAAGAAATGCCATTGAGTGCTGACTAGTTTGTACAAGAATAAAAGTGCTATTTTCTTATTTCCTTGAGTATTTCTGCCCAAGGATTCATAATTCCAGCATACTTACTTATTACATGGAAAACACATCGGCAAAATTTAATTTCTGATTTTACAAGATCCTGAGAAGAAATTGCAGTGGATGGGATATGCTACATTCCATGCCTTACACATACCATACCCTGTATACTGCATCATCTTTTATGTGTCACATTTAGTCCCAATTCTAATGGAAGTGGGCAGACGTGGTGGAGCTGGGGAAGTAAGACTGGATGCCTTTCCTAACACCCTGTGGTGGGGTCGAGCCTGCAGTAGTTGCTTCCCGACACCTGCATTTTACCACTGAGTTACTGCAGCCCCATCACATCCTGTATACTACTGTATATAATCATAATTCTTATGACAAATTTATATTACCTGAGAATTTTAAATAATGCAAAAATACCTGAAAGAGAAACTAATAAAATGTGAAACTCATGCTTACCTTTGCACAGCCAAGCCATATACAAACATATTCTGGTCGATTACGCATGAAGAGAGATACGCAATCACCATGTTTGAGGCCTTGTTCAACCAAAAAATTGCCAACTCGGTTGCTGTATTCATCAATCTGAAAATAAAAGAGCATAAGTGGAGATAATATTTAACTAGAGTTCAGGAGCCCTGTGATATGATGAAATAAATATGCATTAAATAAATATTGCAAAGAAGGAGGATAATTGGAAGCATTTAGGTCAATAATTCAATAAAACAATATTAGGTTTTTAAGAAAGAGGTATACATGTGAGATTGAAGGTTATGGATGGTAATATTTAAAAAGAATATATGCTAAAAATATATGAAAGCAAAATGGAAAGAATTGGAAAACAGAATTTTACATATTTTATGCATAATTAGTAAATAAGCTTATTTACAATACATGGTACTTATGTTGTTGTTGTTTGTAGTTTTATGTCACTATTAATCCCCACTGGAATGGGCCAGACTCAGATTGGAGCAGGGGATTTAAGGCTGGATGCCCTCCCTAACACATTGCAGTGGGCTCAAATAAGGGTTTGTTACTTTCCAAATAAAGAGCTCTAACCACTACGCTACTGTGGCCCCAAAATACGATACTAACATAAACGCAAAAATCAAGCTCACCTGGGCAAAAGTCCATTCTCTTCCTTCAAAAATCAAAGCAACTTTATTGGGGTTCTTTCTTACATTTTCCATGAAAAGCTTTGGAACACTCAGATCACGTAGTTGTGCAATGAGCAATTTACTTCGAACTTTGAAGAACCTGGCACCTGCTCTGAAAACATAAACTTAAGATATATATATCAACAATGCATGAAGACATATATTTACCTACATCAAGCATATGTTCTTGTCACAATAAACTAAAATTGCTAGCTACACGCAAAAGCAATAATCCCCCTTATAAGATGGGTGGCTGAGTCAAGGCAAAAAATCTGACTCTTTGCAGCAGAAAATACAAAGGATGGAATTCCCAGTTCACTTTGCTCTCCCCCCTTCAGTCAGTAAACTTTTTCGACACACAAGGGAAGATGTAAGAGGTATTGTTGACCTTTTAGGTGGAAAACTATTACATAATAATGTGATTGAAGCATCTTAAAATTTTAGCATTGACATTTTTTATATTTTGACGAGGAATTACAGTTAAAAAGTAACTTGTAAGGACAGTAAGGAACACAAACAGTCAAAATATATTTGAAAAACCAAAATGTAATTCCTGCAATTCTACAATCGTCATATGGAGGTGGACAAAGAATGATTTAAGCTGAGTAATTAAGGCTGGATGCCCTTTTTATCACCCGCCTGTGGGCTCTCACTCGGGTCCATCACGTCCTACTGGAGTCCCCAGGCAAGGTCTTGAAAGATACTCTTTAATTCCTAAATTAAAAAACGTTCCAGAAACTACAAGCATACATTCAGCAACCTAAAAGGCCAAACTTCTTATATAGGAACATCCCCACATAAGTAAACTCTCCAGATATTCATAACAAATAACATTATGAATGACTCATCCATTCCAAAACATTATAAACCAAGCATATTACTACAGAGACAGAGCACAACGTGAATCCACCATTGTAATCATCAACCAAAACTCGATTCTCGATAATAAAATTTACAGAATACAGATGAGAAAAATAATAAAGAATAAAAATAAAAGGGGAAAAATTTTAATAACAAATATGTACGAATACTTTTCCCAGGAAACTATATAAAGATTTAAATAGGTTTACAGATATATATAAGAAGGGCAATTTAAGTCTGTTGTCATTAAAGTGACTAATCATAAACCTCTCAATGAATTAAACCTTAATATGGTTGTTTAATGCCTTATTTACCGATTCTAATTGCCAGGGGATCAATTTTATCCCTCGTTGCTCAAGTATGGATTGATGTGGGGTATACGTGACTGGCTAAGTGGGGAACTTACTAACCAGTCTGGAAAAATAAAAATTTTCGGTGCTACTTCCGCTTGTTATCTACAAGGAAAAAATATCTACTAGGTTAGGTTAGGTTCGGAAGTAGATTCATGACACGTAGATAACAAGCGGAGGTGGCCCCCAATTTTTATATGTAATTATTACTATTATGACAATTTTTATCATTATTATACTGTAATTATTATCATTAATACTGAAGCACTTAAACTGATTATTAAGTCATCACTGTCTTATATATTATTTCTCAAGATTATGAAAGCACAGTAACTTACTTTAAATCCCTTGGAAGTGTTTTGTATGCAATCCAAAGCCAGTAATGTCCACCGGTGACCACCCAAAGTGCAAAAGCAACGAGCATAAGCTGAAGGGTGCTCAAATAAGGGATTGTCAACCCAGCAATGACAATGCCCTGCCTTCCGCCAATCCATAGTGCACTAATTATACCCACAATAATCGCAGCTTTCGACATCTCTGCACTCTATACAGAAAGGGAAAATATTTTTGTTATAAAAAATGCAAGTAATTACATCATAGAAAAAAAATTACAAGACTTACACACCCTTTGCTCAAGTGCATATATAAACAGTATATCAAAAATTCATACAAAAATATATATTATATGGTTCTCGGAGTGCTTTATATAAAACAAAGTGCCCAATATGACAAGAGCTTGGGGAAGTTTTATTAGTTATTTTCATGTCAAAATATGACAAAAGTAATAACTATTAATACCATGGAGAATTTCATTAATTAAGAAAATAAGTAATGCACCACAAGTAAACAAATGCAGTTAACTCCGTGCTTTGAATAAAAGAGCGACACTTAAAATACAATTTTATCTATATCTTTATAGCATCACCAAGTTAAACAACCCACCTTAAGAAGCAGTTTCGAGAAAAGAAGAGAGAGAAATCATAGGCAATCACTAGTTTCAAGTTCATTTCATCCTGAATAAGTTATCTTATCAAATGTCTCATAAGTGTATCGGGTACCCAAGGAAATTGTAAAATAAAATATATAAATAAAAAAAAAAATAATTGGCAAGAAAATGACATAGAAGAGAGAACGTTTTGTTTGGGTCTGAATAGTGTACTGATAAACTTTCAAACTTTTAATTTTTACAGCAGTGTGCTTAAAGTTTATTAAAAAATTTAAAAACTCAATAAACTTTATCATCTTTGGCGTGATATGTAAAAGGAAGTTTACTGCTTATCAGTACGGTAAATGTTTATCTGAACTCTAACTGACTAAATACTGATGTCAGATAACACGTAATTCAATAAACCAAAATAATAAGATACTATAACAAGAAGTGTGCACTAAACCTTCTAAGTAGTTTATCAGTCTGTTTATCCAACATTTACTATCTCATAGATAGAATGGCTGGATAAAATTACAAGGTTAATTATATAACCACTCACGCGAACGGTCAAAGGTAGGGCCATAAGCGCTGTACCCAATAATATTAAGATAACAGAGCTAATATATGATAAACTAATGAATTAATAACATTCAGTATTTCATTATTATCATAAAATATAGGGTATTCCACTGTTCTTGGAAAATGTTGCTATATGTAGCAGAAGACAGTGCAAGCTATTATAAGATAGCAGTCTGCTATGAGACAACACAGAGAAACAATCAAATGTATCAGACTATGCAAATTAATTAAATTACTTAAAATAAATAGAATATGCACCAATGATGCCTAGACAATTGTCTGTAGGCATTTCACTGTAATTCTATTTTGGAGCATTAAAAAAGTTCATATTCAGTTAAAAACTGTACAGTTAATATAGACAATTCAATTTTACATCTTTAAAATTCTCTACATTCTCGCTATTCATCTCCTGTAACATTACTGCACAATGATTATGAGAGTTAAATCGTGAATGGTTAAAAAAATGTGGTCTTCTATTTTGCAATGAAATATAAAATATGTGCTTTGAAGAAGTGTGCCTATCAATATATAATAAATCACTCAAATAGTGCACTTATTATTCACAGTGTCGATGACTAATGGAAAGTAATCAGTAACCCTACTTGCTCTTTATAGTAAGCATGCCATAGCGACCATACTTTATAAACCACTAATCAGGAAGCATCATAGGGATAAATTCACAGAACGGAAAATTTTTCAATCCGTGTGTGTAGTACAAATATTCTCCTTAAAGTTTTT
Source organism: Halocaridina rubra (assembly GCA_037179515.1). Lineage (NCBI taxonomy): Eukaryota > Metazoa > Arthropoda > Malacostraca > Decapoda > Atyidae > Halocaridina > Halocaridina rubra. The sequence continues at coordinate 99,389 of JAXCGZ010003995.1, forward strand.
GTTAATGAAAGCAATATTAATATATTCTAACCTTTTTTGCAATGGTGGCCCCAGTTTAGGACAACAGATACAGTAGCTACAGTTTTTGGTTATATGAAGTGAGTTTGGATCACTTTTCCGAACCTGAACCAAGTGTATGAATCTCAAAATGAATGTCTGATTACTACCTCGGTTTGATATTGTGAAAGTGTTAAACACAAATACACAAAAGAAGTGACAACAACAACTAAAGTATATAATTTGTTGAGTGGGGAAGAAAATAAATGTATATACAGTACAAATATAAATTCATGGGAGCTAAAAACTGTAAACTATAGTATATGGCAATATGTAAATAACATAACCTAACAATCTTAACTCTGACTGCCTCTTCAAGACAAGATTTTATAAAAAAATATATTATAAATTTTAAAAAAAATATATAGTATTCAAATTCACCAAATACACATTGGAACAAAGTATCACACACTTGGACTTCTAAATAAATAATGACACTACATTGAAAACTATTAATAATATTGGTTAGGAAATTAATTCTAACTTGGATTTAGTTTTTACAATGGGAAGAATGCCAAAAATGAAAAACATCATATCTAATCCTTCCATATAGTCACAATCGTTATAAAAAATAAGATCAAATATAATTTCCTTAAGACAGCTGATCAGACAAGAAGTAGTATTTTAGAATCTTGTAAAGATGAGTAGAACACACGGGGGTTACTATTCTTTAAAATATACGGTTTCTCAATAGGATAATAAGCCATTGGCTAAGTAAAAAGTAAAATGAAGGATTTGAACAATGATATGCATATCCTGATGCCAACTCATGTTTTTTTTTTTTTACTTTTATCACCTGTCTATCACCAACAATTATATATTATTTAAGAAAGCCTCCACAATGCAAATCAGAAATCAAATACAAAAAGAGCTAAAAATGAATAGATATGATATGACTCACCGAGAACGTTATAAAACAGAAAAGAAACGTGTCAGATCTCTCATCAGTGTAAGTAAAACAGACTTTTACAAAAAACAATTTAATGACTCTAGACATGATAAAGCAGCAACATGGAAAGTGATAAGAAGCATGATACCAAATGAAAAGAGTACCTCAGAAAGTTATGAAAATATTACGGAGTTGAAAGACAAAGCAGAAAACTTTAATAACTATTTTGCTAACGTTGGCAAAAATACATATGAAAAAACTCAAGAAAACATCAACTCAGTGAATATGAGTAATTGCTTAAATGACAATTCTTCCAATGAAAACACAAGAGAGTACTTCAAGATAAATCCTATCGATTGTGCTACCCTAATTCTTACCATAAAGAGCCTAAGAAACTCTGGCTCTTATGGTTCAGATGGTATACCATTTCAGTTCATCAAAGATGCTCTACCCATGATTGCATCCTATATTCTAACTATTATGAACACTTCCATTGTTACTAAAAAGTTTCCTGACTCTTGGAAAATATCACAGGTAATACCTCTGCATAAAAAGGGGGACAGAGAAGATGTGACAAACTATCGTCCCATTTCCCTGCTACCCATTTTCTCTAAAATATTAGAAAAAATTGTTGCATGCCAACTTATGTCATATTTAGAATCAAATAGACTACTAACGATTAACCAACATGGTTTCAGACCAAAACTCTCGACGGAAACTGCACTGCTTAAAGTTACGAATAGTATATATAATAATATAGATATGAAAAAAATATCTTTGCTTATATTATTAGACTTATCAAAAGCCTTCGACAGTGTAAACCATGAAATTCTTTTAAGTAAATGTATTAACTTAAATATGTATCATTTGGTGTTCCACAGGAAGCAGTACTTGGTCCTATCCTCTTCTCCATTTACGTAAATGATCTATCTTCTTTCATTTCTGACTGTCTAGTCGTACAATATGCAGATGACACTCAACTACTCCTTAGTGGTGATATTAATAATCTCCCAGAGCTAACTTTAAGAGCAGAAAACACTCTGTCAAAAATTAAAACCTATTTCCAAGAAATTGGGCTGTTAATTAACGAAAGTAAAACACAGTGCATATTTATTGGTTCAAGGTTCCACATAGCACAAATTCCAGAAAACACAACAATTAATTTTTGCCACAATATTATCACACCTAGCAAACAGTCAAAAACCTAGGAATTCACTTTGATAACCACATGTTGTTTGATTCCCACATAGATAAAGTATGCAAAAAGGTTACAAGAATATTAATGTACTTATCACGTATAAACGACAATTTTGAGACTACCACTCGAATAACTGTTGTTGAATCTCTAGCCCTAAGTCACATTAATTACTGCACAACTGTTTGGGGAGCTACCACTAAGACTCAGATAAACAGAATACAGAAGCTTATTAATTTTGCAGCTCGAGTTGCCCTGGGAGGAATAAGAAAATATGACCACATCACACCAGCTCTCAATAAACTTGGGTGGCTGCGGGCAGAAAATAAGGTCGCTTATGCTATTTATGTTTTTGTATTCAAAATTTTGGACCATCATTATCCTGGCTGGCTATTTGATTTAAAAACAGGGATATAAGGGGAACCAACACAAGACAGAGCAGTGAGCTCTTTATTCACAGAACAAACACAGAAGCAGGTTCAAAGATGATCACTATCAAAGGGCCAACACTCTGGAATAATATTCCAGAGCATCTTAAAAATGCATCCTCCTTCACAGCTTTCAAAGGCAAACTATATAGGTTTCTTTTGGACAAATAGTTGCTGCTCATTAAGAACTAATTATTCTCATTGTAAGGAAACAAATATGGAAATGATGCCGATAATAACGATCCTGTATCTAGTGGCATACTTACTACTTTATTATTAACATTATTGTTAACATTTTTATTACAGCATTATTATTTTCTATGAAAGCTACATTTAATTTAACTATATGTCTAACCCTCTTATTTATTAGTTTAATTACATGTCTAATTATAAGTTACTATTAATGTTGAATAACCATTGTACAAAATGGAAATAAATGTTTGTTTGTTTGTATATTCTTATGCCTGGATTGTTTGCAGCAGCAATATATGGAAGGAATTTTTAATTCTGAACGAATCTGACCTTCAATATAGTTGGAAATTGCTTATTCTTTGGTTAGGGTAAGATGGTTAGGTTAGCGATAATCTCCGAAGGTTAAGATGGTAAGATTCCTAAAATAATCATAAAAAAACAAAAGACAAATATAAATTTCAATTCCAAAGGGAGACAGCTGTAGTCGTTAAATTTACCCAACTCTAGGTTGCTTCAGTGTGCTTATGCCAGCAGCCATTACTCACGTTATCAGCAATCTTAAGAACATACTTATTGTAATTTAAACAACGTCAAACTGCTCTGGATGGGTCACCAGCACTGCTCTGGATGGGTCACCAGCGCTGCCATTAAAAAAGGCAATTTCAGAACAAATTGGTAATTACAGCAAGAGGATTTGAGGCTGAATATTTAGAAAATTGTTTACTCTTTAATTCTCTGATTAGAAAAAAACAAATCTCCTGAAATCTATTACATTAGGTTAGGTTTGTTCAATCCCAGTTAAAAATGTGTTAAGAATTGATTTTGTTTTCATATTTTTTTAGTATCTATATTATTTCAAAACTTATATTATTTTAATTTCTCTTGTTGGTTAGTGTGAAAGTAAACATTTACCATTATTTATCTGCTGCATTTGACTAGGATCCTATGAGGGAACCGAACACAGGGCAATTCCTCCCTGGAACAATTGACCATTAGAAAGACTGCCCTGAACCAAGCATGGAATAAAATTTGCTTACAAAGAACTTTTCAAACATTACTTCTTACTTATATATTTCACTTTATCATTATCCAGGGGCAATTGTCCGCTTCTGCCCAGAGTTAGGGGCTATTGTCTGGGGGCAACTGTCCTGAGGGACTGGCGTCCGTACCCCAATCTCCAAAGTACTCACATCCCTTGGCCAATTACATGTTCTCAATTTAAGCCAATAATATAACCCATATTTTATTTTTTTTTTACGAAACTGAGGCCACATTATACAGTCGAATTAAAAAAAAATATCAAAACCCTGACCACAAGAAAAAATAATGAAAGCATTTCATCATAATACACTAAATGCTGAACAAACATGTCAGACCCCAAAGTCATCATGACACAGAACATTTATTTCACAAATACATTATATTAAGGTTCAACATCACAAATAATACATTTACCATTATACAAAATTGAAAATAACACTGTTTCTTATAAGTGCCTCCCGTTGCCAGTTTAAAATATTAAAACTACATTGATGTTTTTAGCACCTGTTAAGAGTCTTTGCTCTTATACCATTTTTTCAGCTTGAGACTGTCGTTGAGGTCTTTCACGGCGTCACGAGATCTAAGAAAGACTCGCCCTTTCCTTATTAGAACTTCCAAAAACATGTTTGTTTGTTGCTAAGCTTTAAGAGAGAAAAGATACCCCCTATTTTAGAATTATTTCATATACAGTATATATATACATATATATATATATATATATATATATATATATATATATATATATATATATATATATATATATATATATATATATATATATATATATATATATATATATATATATATATATATATATATATATATATATATATATATATATATATTGTGGAGGATTTCCTGTGTGTTATTTACCCTTCGATCTTATAACCCCCTAAATTCGGAAATCCTGACACGGCTTCAGTAGAGGCCTACCACGATCTCAAAATTAAATCCTCTACCAATAAATATAATTAATATTACATGCATAGACATACATGCACATATTTTATAAGGGGGTTTATGAACTGTTGATATGTGAATATTTAAATAAACTCTCCTCACCTTAACGTAAAACTTCCTCAT
>JAXCGZ010003996.1:0-32500 GCA_037179515.1 Halocaridina rubra
ACAATTATAATTGTGAAGAACTCCCTGTTTACACAAAGTAATCAACGTTATCCTGATGCGGTAAAAGATTGATTGGCAGAAAGCATACAAAGCATATTTCGCTCTCGACATGGGAGCTATACATACACTATGCATAAGAATACTTATACATAATATAAATGAATACGTATTCATATGCGTAAACTTAATATAAGTAATAAGCTTACATACAATGTCTGTAAATCTACACGCTAATCCAAATTCGTGTAGTTTAAACTCATGTAAATCGCAAGTGACTGTATTCCTTGTTTGAGGGGGTTTGGTTCGGGGACCACCCGCGATAGGTGAATATCCACTCAGCACCATATTTATTACAGGTATTTTATATTTATTTTTACCTTTACTGTATGAACCCTCCCTGCATTGTTAACAACTCGCCCTTTACTTTATTAATAACAGCGTGCAAGCATAAATTTATATGAGTGTGACAGGCAAGTTTACCATAAATAACAGCGTGCAAGCCGTAAAGCTTTATGAATGTGATAGATAAGCTTACTGTGAATGACGTGATGATTGGTTTGGTTTCGGTTTTACCGTCCACGAACTCCCTTTTCAACTAAGGGGCTAGGACGGTTGCTTTCTTGCGAAGGGCCTTATTTTGGCAGATGTAATCGATACCCTGAGTGTATGCCCTTACTAACCTCAGTCTGTGACCGGGCGCGAACCCTCGACCTGCGGCCTCAGAGTCGCAGATGCTACCATATTGCCACGGTGACTACTATTAGTTCAATTACATGTCTACTTATAAGTTACGTTTGCTTTTAGAAGAAATAACCATTGTACAAAAATGGAAATAAATGTTTGTTTAATTGTTTGTTTGTCTTTATTTTATTTATGTGCTTTTCCCTCCAATCCCTTACTATAGCTTTAAAGTAATTAATATTCATAAGTTAAAAAAAAACAGAACCGTGAAAAGGGAATGAAAATATTATCATAGGGAAAAGCAGAAGAAAAAAAAGCCATCCAAGCAGGAGGCAGACCCAAAGATGAAAAATGAGAGTTCGAAAACTGAAAACCGAAGCCCTGAAAACTCATGAATCGGAAACACCCGAAAACTGAAATCCCCGAAAATTTAACCCACAAATCCGAACACTGAAGCCTGGAATTCAGAAAACTGAAAACCGATATCCCGGAAAACCCACGAATCCCAAAACCCGGTAAACAGAAAGTAAATAAAATAACGTAAAAAGTAAAATATATAGATAAAAAAAAAATTAAAATGCTCCGCGTTCTCACCATTCATATCCTTCATGGCAGACACAGAGGCAGAGTACGTATTTTTCTCCTCATTAAAAAAATTACTTTCATTATAAGTTCTTGTCCCAGATCATTCTGTGCAAACCTGTGTCAATTTTCTGCGGTAACCCCCGCCAGCAGTAGATAACACTAGCGATGGTCATCACCACTAGAAGCGATCACCACCATTAGCTACTACCACCAGTAGCTACTACCACCAGTATCCACCACCACCAAAAGTAATGACCATCACTAAGTGGTACCCCACAACCAGCAGAAGCCAACCACGTCCCATCGCTCCAGGTTGCGCATTCACTTCCATCTTCTTCACGGCTGAGGCCGAGTTCGTATTGACTAACTTCTAAAGATTATTCCTTCCGAACTTGTGACATTTTCACGCACTTCCCTCCGCCATTAGAGTGTATTACTAACAATGGCAACCACCCATGGGGTGGGGTTATCTGTGGAATGAAAATTTTTTTTTCCAGTTTCATTCTTTTCCATTCCATCTCTTGATTCTGCACACACTAACTTTACATTTTCAGCCTCACCAATGGCATTGTTTTCCATTTCTCTGTCTTCCCCTCTTTCAAGTCCCTCTGTTTCTGCACTCTCTTCTTGAACTTCACATGTTACGTAAACATCTGTTTCTTCGTCTTCACATTCGGTAAAATACTCTGTGTCTGTACTTGAGCTATGATTCTCTTCTGCTCCGAAAGAGTCAGCTGAAAAATAGTGGGAACTGCTTTCAGATTCCTCAATCCATTTTTTGTGTGGCCACTTTACGTATTTCATAACGAAAGGTGATGCCATTGCTGATATCACACAGATGACAGCTCTTACCAGAACTGGGTATACCCATGTGATGTAATACAATTTGCCATGCACTGGGATGTACCCAGTGCTTCTGGATCCTTAAATGTCCTTTGAGGCAAAGAAATGAACATCTTCTACCAGGAATTCTGGACTTCAATCCAATTTTTATACTGGTCGAAGTTGGCACCATGCATAGAACAAGCCCTCTCGAATTGACTGAATCCGATAGGTGTTCCAAACACATCTTGTGGTTGTTGTTTCCGGATTTCTGGAATGCCGCATCCTATAACAGGGATGTTTCTGAGTATTATCATTAGGTAGGTTAGGTTTTCCAGATTGCATCCAGCTTCCTCTCAGCCCAAGTGCTAAGTAAGTCGTTCTCTTTCAAAACCTCATTCCTTCTGGAGATCCAAAAGTGCTGGAAGAAAAATCCTGAGATCACAGCATACCTAATTAGCAGAAGTATCCAGGTGATAATGTTTGATAACGTTTACATACTGCACAGCCAATGGCGGTCCGACGGCCGAGAAACTTCTTCCTTCCTTCAGCATATCTAACAGTTTTACCTTATCTGCTATGGTTGACATCTTCCTTTGCCACTTAGGCTCACTACCAGAAGCCTTAGAAGATGAAGGACGCTTGGGCGGCATTGCAGGGGTTGAAATACATAAGCAAAAGTTTCACAAAAAAAAAACAAGCACAACATATTAAGAGGCGTAACGCGAAAGGCGCACACGTGAGTAACCTGAATTGGTGAGGTGAGACAATGGAACGATGCTGGGAGAATCAAGCTTCAATCAAAAAGCCAATCAGACCCCAGTATACAGAACACAATTCTGTCATTTGTCTTCTCCCACCCATCAGCTAATAGCATCCCGTGTACTATCTCATGTAGGTGCAACCCTTTACGTTTTCCAAGACGCCGATACCGATATCTTATTTTATATGGTGCAATACTGTGAGTTACATGTTTAAATTTATGTGTTTTAGTATTTTCTACTGTTTCATTATTCTTAGACTAGGAAATACTTTTTTTATCAATAAAATAATGAAAATACTGGAAATTTTAATATGTACTATCTCACGTAGCTGCGACCCTTTGCGTTTTCTAAGACGCCAATACCAGTATTGTATTTTATATGGTGCAATACTGTGAGTTACATGTTTAAATTTATGTTTTTTACTATTTTTTACTGTTTTATTATTCTTAGGCTAGGAAATACTTTTTTTTATCAACAAAATAATGAAAATACTGGAAATTGTAATATTTCCACATATCGTGAATTCCTGTGATATACCCAGATAATCTGTGATATGAAATACATATGCTCGCCATAAACACCCGCGATGCACTGAATTCACTGAAGGTGAATCGCAATATAGCGAGGGATTACTATATATATATATATATATATATATATATATATAATATATATATATATATATATATATATATATATATATATATATATATATATATATATATATACAGGGTTCCTCGTATAATGCCAGGGTTCCATTCCTTACAAGGGACTTAAGTCGGATTGTGACGTAAGTCGGAAAAGACCTAAATTCGAACCTAGATCCCATACCAATGTTAAGAATAAATTAATTTAAAGCATAGGAAAATAATATAAGTTCTTAATCCATGAGAAATATTTACTGAAACTAAACTTAATAGTATTGCTTACCTTTGTTTGCATAACATAAAATATATCAATAGTAAAAATTACACTACAGTACAGAACATTATTGCTTACCTTTAATCGTGTGTTCGACTTGCACACTAGAAGGGGCGTTGCAAGGGAGGGAGAGACTGGCTTATTGGGAGGTGGAAGCTAGAGAAGTGGGTGCTGAGGAGACGGGCAGGTGAGTCTGGAGAGGAATAAAACATACAACAGATGATAGAGGTACTGGAGCAGGTGAGTCTAATAGAGGTAGAGGGTGCAGGATCTTTTGGTGGGGGCCCTACCTTCTTAATGAATTTGTCAAGGCGAGTCTGGAAGGATGCCCTCTTCTTCTTTTCATATATTTCCTTGTAATAGCGCAGGGCATCATTGATCCCTCTCTTGACCTTAGTGTACCCTACAACTTTGGGGTCTTAGGCCTCGAGCTTTGCTAACAATTCCTCTTCCAAAACAAACGTTTCTTCCAATTCCTTGGTTATGAATCTCTTAGGCTCTGGGTTTGGTAAGTCTTCCTCCTCTTCAATCAACTGCTTTTCCAGTTGAATGAGATCCTCAGTAGATAATTCCTCGCCATGAGATTCCAGGAGCTCTTTTACATCATCAGCCTCCACCTCCAACTCGAGCACCTTAATCATGACAACTCGTTCTTGGTTACAACCTCAACTGTCTCCTTAAAAACCTCGAAAGTCATTGAGGACATTGCTTTTCCTCATACCCTATTCAAGTTGGTTTGCAGCACTTCCTCCCAAACATCAGCAGTATTCTTCACAGCATGAAGAATATTGTACGACTTCCAGAAGTCCTTGAGGAGTCAAGTTCTTGTTCATTCTCAGTTGCCCTGAGAGCCATAGAGCGATTGTCGTTCGGAAGTAGTAGGCTTTAAAAAGAGACAATGACCTCCTGATCCATTGGCTGTAACAGGGGAGTGGTATAGGTGGAAGGTAAGTCACCTTTACATTTGTATGAAAGTCATCCAAATAGGCAGGGTGACCAGGACATTGTCCAGGGCTTAGCAACACCTTAAAGGGCAGACCCTTAGAAGCACAGTACCTCTCCGCTTCAGGGATAAAACGGTTTGCTGAACCAGTCCTCAAATATTTGAAGAGTTAGTCAAGCCTTCTTGTTTGACTTCCAGATAACTGGTAGTTGACACTTCCAAATGCCCTTATGTTTTTTTGTCAAATAAACCAACAAGGGCTTCAGCATACAGTCTCCAGCAGCATTAACCCCCCAAAAGCAAAGTCAGTCTCTCCTTGCTGACTTTATGGCTTGTTGCTGTCTTCTCCTCCTTGGCAATGTACGTACGACTAGACATACCCTTTCAGAATAAGCCAGTCTCATCCACGTTACATACCCTGTTCGGCACGGGTAACCCCACCCTCCCCTTATTATCTCTGCCAAAGCAATAGGAAACATTTTTGCTGCTTCCTCATCACCACTAGAAGCTTTACCTTGCACTCTTATATAATGCAAATTAGTATGAGCCTTAAAATTATTAAACCAACCCATACTAGCCACAAACTCTTCACCTGCACCTCCCCTTCCTCCTTATTTCTTTTCAAGACTTCAAACAATATTTTAGCCTTTTCATGTATTAGCATAAGGCTTATTTGGATACGCCGTCGATTTTGGTCTTCAAACCAAAGCACCTAGCAATCTCTCCATCTCGACCATAAGGCGAGTATGCTGCCTTGAAACACATGTGGTCACGGGGTGGCGATTCTTTGTCTTTGATGATCGTGGTCAAGGTCGTATGGTCTAATCTAAGATTGCGGCCAATATTCACAGAAGATTCTCCCTTTTCGGCACAGTTTACTATAATGTTAATATAAATAGATACGTTCCACAAGGTGTGTATTAACAGCTATATGAAACACATTTTACAAGTACATAACCAAAATGAAATATGTATGTAATAAACAAGTGCAGTATTAAAGATATACAGATAAAAAAATAAAATAAACAATATTAACTCTATATACGGTGAACAACAAGTGTGTGGTGGCGGTGATCACAGTGCTAAAACCATAACGACTTTCTGACTAGATTATGGAGAGAAAAATGGACCTAATGACAGCTAACCAGAGCATGTGCCTTTGTTTGCAGTGTGGGTCAGTCAGTACTCTCTACAAAATGGGGATTTTTACCCTTATTGGAGTGATATTTTCACATAAGTCCTTGTTGTACTAGTACAAACTATGATTTATGACCCTCTCTCTCTCTCTGTTTATTTATTTATTTATATTTGTTTGTTGTTTGCTTGCTTGTTTATTTATTTATTGATTGATTTATTTATTTATCTCTCTCTCTCTCTCTCCTCTCTCTCTCTCCTCTCTCTCTCTCTCTCTCTCTCTCTCTCTCTCTCTCTCTCTCTCTCTTCTCTCTCTCTCTCTCTCTCCTCTCTCTCTCCTCTCTCTCTCTCTCCTCTCTCTCTCTCTCTCTCTCTCTCCTCTCTCCCTCTCTCTCTCTCTCTCTCTCTCGAGAGAGGGAGATAGAGAGAGTCCTAAATCATTGTTACTACTAGTACAACAATGACTTATGTGGAAAATCACTCCAATAAGGGTGAAAATCCCATTATGTAGAGGGTACTTGGCTTTCTTTTCTTCGAAAGTACTTGGGTTGCTTTTGAAAAGCTAGCAACACCAGTCAATCTACCTGTCATGACAGGGCTCTTTATTATTTGTTTACTTGTTGTAGACAATGGTCCAATTTCTTAAACAGTGTAGACCTGGGATGCCGTGTTGTTAGTTAGCTAGACACACACAAATGGATTTCATAAACGCATCTGACACGGTTCTGTGTATGGCACGGATCCCGTACGGGATCCTAGCCATACACAGAACCGTGTCGGATGCGTCTAGCTGACTAACAGTGTGGTTTGCACTGTTTAAGAAATCGGGCCAATGACAGAGCTAGGGTTGACGTAAACAACTTACTGTATATCTCTAGAGGTTTGATTTTTATGTACTTTAATTGCAACCCATGATATACTGTATTATTATTATTATTATTATTATTATTATTATTATTATTATTATTATTATTATTATTATTATTATTATTATCATCATCATTATTATTGTAGTCACCATGGCTCAAGCGGTTGTGGCCCCGACTCTGAGGCGTCAGGTCGAGGGTTCGCGCCCTGTCACGGTCTGAGGTTAGCAAGGGCATGCACTCAGGGTAACGATTACATCTGCCAGAACAAGCCCTTCGCAAGAAGGCAACCATCCTAGCCCTTGGTAGAAAATGGAGTCCGTGACGTAAAACCGGAACTGGCTGATCACTGCAAACAAAGGCACAAGCTATGGTTAGTGGTCATTGGGTCCATATTTCTTCCATTCAGCACCTCGTTTTCTCTCGCTCACTTTAAACATGTACAGTATTTCAGAATTTATTACTATTATTTTGTAGACGCACTAATCCAAAATTGTGTACTGTAAACTCACGTAAATCACAAGGTGACTGTATATATATATATATATATATATATATATATATATATATATATATATATATATATATATATATATATATATATATATATATATATATATATGCAGTAATCCCTCGCTATTTTGCGGTTCACCTATCGTGGATTCAGTGCATCGCGGATTTAAAAAAAAAAAAAAAAAAAAAAAAAAAAAAAAAAAAATATATATATATATATATATATATATATATATATATATATATATATATATATATATATATATATATATATATATATATATATATATATATATATATATATTATTTTGACACCAGGATGGACCAAAAATGATAAAATAAGACAGACTTAGACTATCAGGCTGTAAAGAGAAACCGAGATGGAGAGTGTAATGACCTGTCAGATGTGAAGGGATTATAAAAGATGTGTAATGAATATCCAGCTCTCTGCTGGGTTTTAATATACCTCTGCATTACTTTCATGATGTCTATTCCAATAATTCTCCTTAGATCTTATTATTATTATTATTATTATTATTATTATTTGTGATAATAATTTTCCTTTGATGATGATTGTGGAGAATATCATTATTATTATTATTATTATTATTATTATTATTATTATTATTATTAAGGGCTCATCATTGTTGGTACATCTGTTGGATTATTTACTTTAATAACTGTGTACATCTGCCAGAACAAGTCCTTCGCAAGAAGGCAACCATCCTAGCCCTTGGTAGAAAAGGGAGTCCATGACGTAGAACCGGAACTGGCTGATCACTGTAAACAAAGGCACAAGCTATGGTTAGTGGTCATTGGGTCCATATTTCTTCCATTCAGAACCTCGTTTTTTCTCGCTCACGTTAAACATGTACAGTATTTCAGAAATTTTTACTTATTATTTTGTAGACGCACTAATCCAAAATTGCGTAGTTTAAGCTCGCGTAAATCACAAGGTGACTGTGTATATATATATATATATATATATATATATATATATATATATATATATATATATATATATATATATATATATATATATATATATATATATATATATATATATATATATATATATGAAGTAATCCCTCGTTATTTCGCTGTTCACCTATCGCGGATTCAGTGCCTCGCGGATTTTTTTGGGGGGAAAAAAAAAAAGAAAAAAAAAGATTATTGTGACACCAGGATAGACCAAAAATGATAAAATAAGACAGACTTAGACTTTATCAGGCTGTAAAGAGAAGCAGAGATGGAGAGTGTAATAACCTGTCAGATGTGAAGGGATTATAAAAGATGTGCAATGAATATCCAGCTCTCTGCTGGGTTTCAATATACCTCTGCATTACTTTCATGATGTCTATTCCAATAATTCTCCTTAGATCTTATTATTATTATTGGCGATAATAATTTTCCTTTGATGATGATTGTGGAGAATATCATTATTATTATTATTATTATTATTATTATTATTATTATTATTATTATTATTGTTATTATTATTATTAAGGGCTCATCATTGTTTGTACATCTGTTGGTTTATTTACTTTAATAACTGTGTACAGTGTCCCTCCCTAGTTGGCTGGGACAAAGAGAGTGTGGGGGGTTGGGTATAATAGAATGTTAGATAGAGAGAGAGAGAGAGAGAGAGAGAGAGAGAGAGAGAGAGAGAGAGAGAGAGAGAGAGAGAGAGAGAGAGAGAGAGAGAGAGAGAGATCTAATTAGCTCTTGTTCATTCAACCAAAACTACATTATTTATTGTAAAAACAATGGTTTAATTACAAATTCGTAATAATAATGAAAATAATAAAAATAATAAGAATAATAATAATAATCACCACAATCATCATCAAAGAAAAATTATTGTTGCCAATAATAATAATAATAATAATAAAAATAATAATAATAATAAAAATAATAATAATAATAATAATAATAATAATAATAATAATAATAATAATAATAATAATAATAATAATAAGAAGAAGAAGAAGAAGATCTAAGGAGAATTTTTGGAATAGACATTATGAAAGTAATGCAGAGGTATATTAAAACCCGGCAGAGAGCTGGATATTCATTACACATCTTTTATAATCCATTCACATCTGACAGGTCATTACACTCTCCATCTCTGTTTTTCTTTACAGCCTGATAAAGGCTGTTTTATATTATCATTTTTGGCCCGTCCTGGTGTCATAATCATATTTAATTTTTTTTATTTTTTTATTTTTTTATTTATTTATTTATTTATTTATTTATTTTTTTTAGATGTTCCTACTTCACAGAAATTCACCTATCACAGCCAGTCCCGAAATCAAACCCCTGCGATAAACGAGGGATTACTGTATATATTTAACTGTAGCAAAAAGGCTTGAGATGATCAGAAAAAAAAGGTGAAAAACTCTCTCGCTCAACCCCTGAACATACCAAATAACAATTTATAACCAAGTCTCCATACTAATGGCCGTTCAGAACGTATTTCGTTCATAAATTTGGGAGCATCTGCACATTTAATCAAGCATTACATCTAGCACAACATCCAATGTGTCGTTGTAATATACTTGTGCTCTTTAAAGCTAAAGTGTTTGTGAGAGAGAGAGAGAGAGAGAGAGAGAGAGAGATGGAATTAGCTATGCTTAATATGCCCCTTCATAGTTTTCTTTATTACGATCTTTTTAAAAAGTGTATATATATGAGGGTTATTATTGGTAGTACTGTATTATTATTATAATTATTATTATTATTATTATTATCATTCTTATAAGACATAAAGCAAATATTGGCCCAGAGATCATTTCATTTCACTCTCTCTCTCATTATTATTATTATTATTGTAATACACTGAGCACATGGTAGCCCAGTGTGCTTTTCACTATCTCTTTTTTTATGAACCAGTGGCTCTTGTCCAATGTTACCTTAACTGAAAAATAATATATCTACTGCTCCAGATTTTGTTTTTTGTTTCCTAAATCCATTAGGTCAAGGTCTGTTAAATTGATGGTTGAGTGTAAAACCAAATATTCTTAATACATAAACTTCCTGCCCCCCCCCCATTATTTTTACCTGTCATTAGCACCCTGCTTACTCAGTTATTTTAGATTTTCTCAGCTTGCCACTTGTAGACTTACTGTTGTTGTTCCTTATGCTACCTGGCTGAGCTGCCCCAAGTCCCTTGCTTTCTCACAGAGATCACAGGAAGATTGCGTTGCTGGCTTATGTGGATGGAATCGTCCATCCTCCTTTGATAGCTCAGAAGGTTTGGGTGGTGCTCACATTGCATCCTGACCGGGTGGACATTGTCTTCATAGGAATGGGGAGGATTAAAAAGGATGCATGTCAGGAGGTTATGCATGCAGCAGTTTGTTGTCATTGAGATACTGTATTGAATAGTTCTTAACTGAGTTTGTATATGTTTGCAGAGGCTGGATTTAGGTGGGTGTGGGAGAAAGATGACAGTATTTGTGTATAATATATACTAGGATTTGTTTTAATGTTCCTTGGCATGTGTGGGTGTCCTGTCATATAGTGTAGCGGGTGAAGTTGGTGTGTAGAGGCTGTGGTAGGTATTTGTGCATTTCATGTCCATGTAGATATGTTATAGGCCGCTATGGTAAGTAGCCAGGCTCCCCAGATAATTGGGGAATATGACATAACTTTTGCACCTCCTTTGACATAAACAATTATTTATACATATACCTTTTTGTCGCCCTCAAATCTAGTTAAAAACTTTGTCACTTGCCTCATATATACTTTTGTAATGTATACTTATTTGTTATGGATGTCTTATATATTATTTTTTCTTGGCCATTGCATATTATTGAGACCCCTCACCCTATAATCCCATTTGATGCCAAAGGAGTGGTTGCATATATATTTATGCTCTACACTAATTATTCCTGGCTAAGAAGCTTAGGGAAAGGCAAAAAAAACTATTCCTATCTCCAATCCTCTTTCTAGGAATATGTTGTCAAGTTTTGCTGTAATAGTGAATCTTGAAGTTCAAACTACATGATAATAAATGTGTTTTTGGTAAAGACTCTAACAGGCATGAATTATCATGAGCAAGGTTTAAAAACCTGGAATGGGCTTGTGAATTAGAATAGAAGTAATGATTCATTAAGTTTAAAAAATCTGACCTAGCCTAACTGACTGCATTCTGCTAATCTTCTGTTATATGCTGGACATGATTTGATTGCTTTATCAGATTAAGCCCTCTTTAAAGTTATCTTGCTGATATCAGTGGCAGTATGTCCTCTGTAAAATACTTCAAATTCATTACAGCATTATATCTTAATATCCATAGGAAAGATTAGGAATAAAATAAGCAGAACATTCATTCAAATCATGAATTAAGCATACATAGTTCCCAACTGGAAAGAACAAACATGAAGAGCTGGTACTAACGTTTTCAGTGTTAAGAGCCACCCTCCTCATATCTCTTGTACTGACATTTCAGCATAAATGACACCTTCCTCATATCTCCTGTACTGACATGTCATTGTAAGTGCCACCTTCCTCTAATCTGTACTAACATTTTCAGTGTAAGTGTTATCTTCATCATATCTCCTATACTGACTTATTCACCATAAGTGGCTCCTTTCTCATATCTCCTGGATGCATCTATAATACCTTAATTCATACGAACATGTGTTCATTCTTCCGTATTTAGAAAACTAAACATCAAATCCAAATTATTTCATATTTATCATACCGTATATCATATTCCAGTGTCTTAAGATCCTGTTATGAATTTAAAATGATTGGAAAATTAAACAAAGTCGAGAATCCAAGTGAGCTTCTTGCCATCATCACTTTCCTTCTCCAATATACAGAATCCAGTCAAATAATCTCACCTTATCTGTTTTAGGCACTCCCAGACAATAACATCACCCAGTCTCTTTGTTCTTTACAAATTAATAAGTACAGTACATGAAAAAAAATTGAAAAGAACTATAGTGAATTACAAGTCATTGGAAATATTCCACATAATTAGGAAGACAGACTGGAAGGATGGTCTACTTTGAAATGCTTATATCAAATATCAGGAATATTACATGGCACTGTCTACTTGACATTAAGTAGTTTCTAAAAAATCTACCAACCTCTGTACACAAAAATGATATAACTTATTTTACTTTAAATTCCTAGAAGACTCTCATGATAAATTAATATGATAATAAACTATAAGCATATTTATGCTCAGTTCGTGTCCAGTTATTATCATATGTCATGATTTGTATTGTTCGGTGGTGAATACCTAGCTTAAAAAACTGCACACCAATATTACTTGTCCTATAAAAAAAAATAGTATTAATGCTGAAATATATGAATTCATTCATGTTTCTAAAAGAATAACTGAAACCATACTAAATCATCCTATACCAGAAGTTTCCTTGCAGGAGACAAGGAATATAAGTTTTAAATAACTTAATGTGAATGTTTCACATTGACAGTACTTTACACTGGCAGACTACAAAGACTGAACACAGGCTACTAAGAGCTTTCACATATTGTGACTTTGTTCCTTTTCAAAGAATTTGAATCGCCTTACGATTGTCCACAATTGGTATTGGCAATATATTACTATGGTAGATGATATTTTGAGAATGTATTCAAAATATACTGTTGTCATGTGTGAACAATTAAAAAAAAATACATTCAAGCTTTCTTTTTAATATATAGCCATTCTATATGTACCAAAATCTTATATGACTTGAAAATCAATGAGAATATTATCTCAAAATACCACCAAACATATTTTATGAGAAGGCATTTCTTGGCCTTAAATTCTGGCATATTTTCCTAAATGAATGTGGATACTTGTAGTAAATTTTTACAGTCCATCACAATAATGCTTTCTTCTAAAGAAAATCTTACCCTATCATTGCATGTGAGATGTAAAACTACCTTTCCAACTACTTTCCACCTCAGATATTCAATGTCTACAGCAGACATGTTCCAGAAACTATTCCTTTAAGGACCATGGGAATTTCTCTCTGAAATCTATCATGAGAGGTTATTCATATGTCAAACACAGAAGCATTGCAGCATGAACTTCGTTGTAATTTAGTTAACTATCTGAGAATGAAGCAATATCATCTGCGATATTGTGGCGCGGTGGTAGCAACCAGGGATGGTGATATGACCACTGGTTCGATCCTAGTCTGGGATTGGATTAGCTTTCAATGTCTCGTGTCATTATTGCTTAAATTGGGCAATTAACTGGAGGGTCAGTGATTTCCTATAACTATCTGAGAAGTCAATCATTGCCTGGAGTTCACTGGGTCCAGTTGATTGGAGATTGGGCTTGGGACCGACTATAAGGAAAGTATATAGTTGTGCTTTGTACTATCACTGTCCCTTGCCTTTGCCATTTGTTAAAGACCTTTAACTTTTATTATAGTTCGTCTTATGGGGTAGTCCCTTCCTCTATAAGTATTAATTTCTCAAGTACATATTACTGTAATTATGGCCATATAACTTTTCTTGGAAGGCATATTGTTGAATAAGCAACTTCTGTTAATTCAATGGTAACTATTCTCAAGCATATCGGAGATCAAGTTCTGCTTTCAGATGTAACCGCTGTATAACTTAAGATGCCACTGTAAAAAGGATGTTAAGTATTTTTCCTAAACATGATACTCTACTGTGGGGTGCTAGAAAGGGCATACAGCCTTGATTCCCCCGTGTACAGTCAGTGTCTCGAAGGAGAAATTGTCAAAAGTCGAAAGGTCAAAGTGTCGAAAGGCTAGGTTAGGTTAAATTAGATGAGATTAGGTTCTGTTGACACTTTTGTCTTTCGACACTGACTTTCTGCACTCTGTCCTACAACCTGATTCCTCAACCACACTCCATCTGTGTCCACCCCCATAATAGGAATTAATAGTGACACAAAACATTAACAACTACAAACACAGTATGTAATAGGATTATAATACTAAATAATTTGTATAAACCAGTAGCTGCAACTCCCAAACTGCTCAAGACGGCACTGAATCTGGTCGCTTCTTCTCTTAGTTTTAATATTAAAAACTTGGAAATACGTATCAGGTGTCTTGTTAATATAAAGAGTCAAATTTAATCGCAATTACATTTGACAATAGTGTCAAAAGCGATGTGTTGCATTACAAACCTATTAACATATCGCTGGTTGTACTCCTACTTTGCTGGTTTGGGTCTCTTATTCTTCTGTCACTTGGTTTTACATAGGATTGGAGATTTAAATTAACATAACTAAAAATATAGAAGAGAATGTTTCTTTGAATAAGAATTCTTGACTGGGAAGAAGAGAGTGGCAACTAGCAACGCTCACTTTTTCTGCATTCCCTTTCTCATGAATGTTGCCCTTTTTAAACTTTTCAGTGTTTCTATATACACCTAGTTCTCAGAATAACGCCTAGATAGGTTCTCAGGAGTGTCGGGTAAATGAAAAATCGTTTGAAAAAATGAGTCATTTTCCATAGGAAACAATGATAAAGGGCATAGATTCGTTCCAAATCTTACACAGACACACCATGCCAAAGATATAAGTTAAGTAAAAAACATATTTTATAACTACATAATAAAGCAGAAAGCCCTGTATCTATTTTTAAGAGTATAAAAAGATACAGCAAGAAATTAACATGCAGTACTGTACTGTACTCTGTTATGCGGTGGGCAACAGTCATACAGTACACTGGGATATGCATGGTGGCTGTGAGCAAGTAACTTAAGCGGTAGAAGAGGAGGAGGATGCAGGAAAACGACCCTCTATCTGCAAATGTAAACAAAGATAAAATAAAAATTATAAATAACCAAAGCAAAACTAAAAAAACAAAAAAATAATTAATTATGCAATGCCTAAATGTAAAACACGTTAGCAAGACTAAAAAACTAAGTAAAAAGATATCATTATGCAATGCCTGAATTACTGTAAAAAAAAAAAAAATGACACATTCTACTCACTCTATTATACGGTGAGCAACATGTATGGAATGCGTGAGGTGGCAATGAGCACTAGGCATAAGCGGTATAAACCGGTATTAGAAGAGGAGAATGAACCTCTATTTGCCAAATGCAAGAAACTATTAACAAAAGCAAGACTAGAAATCTAAATTTTTTCATTATGCAACTAGCCATGATGATATAGTACAGGTATACAGTTATCTGTAAAATTTAAAAGAACTGAAAACGCAAGCAGTTATAAATATATAAATGCAAAGAACTGAGAACACAAACAGTTATAAATATATCCACACACAGTGGATACAATACCCTAATATAGGGTAATCAGAGAATGATGACGAGTGATATCTACGTTCAGTATATAATAATAATTATAATAATAATAATATTGAATTTCATTACGTTTAGGGTACTCAATATGGATTTAGGGAAATTTTTGTCTATCTATCTATGTATTTACCTATCTGTTTGCATATATACATATCTATCTTTCTATCCATCTATATACGTATCTATCTATCTAACTTTCTATCTATCTATCTATCCAACTTTCTATCTATTTATCTATCCTATCCATCTATATACATATCTATCTATTTAACTTTCTATCTATTTATCTATCTCTATCCATCTATATACATATGTTGTAGGACTTTTGGCTAGGTGTCAAAAGAAACATTGAACACTCTCTCCAGTGTGTAATAGGATGAGGCCTATGGTTAAGAAGTGTCACGAAGATATATAGCTGGTCCCGTGGGACTCGGCATCTGGCGGATCAAATATCTCAAGAGGGTGAGAGATATAAACCAGTCCTTTATTCCCCATACCACACAGAAACACTTGTCCTAAATGTGAAGTACATGCCCGGGGGAGATACCCAATGGCAATAGGCGATTACCACCCACTCCTTTGCAATAGGCTCGTTGGAATAGCCCCTCCCCAAAATAGGCGGGACTCCACTTCGAACCTGGAGTTGATTTGCAGGACTGGATGTCAAGCCACGCCCTGCCCTTAGGGTATTTCAAGAACCACCCAGGGCAGGCACAGTGAGTTGAGTTAGAGACCGGGCCTTGCCAGCAGCAGAGTTAACACAGTACAGCTGAGTTAGCCTCCCCCTTTTGGGGGTGGGACTCAGGAATTAGTCGTGACAGGAACTGTAGTAATAGGAGCTCTGAGTACATAGATGTTAAAATAAGAATAAAGAAATATATAAAGAAGATGTTTTTCACCAACCACGCTACCATAATTATAATTATATAACGTAGGAAGTAAAAAGCCTTACGTCACATATCTATCTATCTATCTATCTATCCATACCTGATTCATTGTTTTAAATCAAGATTCTCTCATGCATATACAAAGAGGAAAATCTAGGGGCGATTGCAGGGGGTTACAACATCCCCTCTAGAGCTGGTGAAATACCCCTAGTTTTATATAGTGGAATGGGGAAGAGGGTGGAGATGGGGTAGGAGGTGGGGGTCTAGTGTTGCTAAAATAATGTCTTTTTCTGAAGCACTCCACGGCTTAGAGATATTGCATAGCTTATATTTGTGGGCTTGTATATCCTTAGAGAAAGAGAGACTGACGACCAAAATCGGAGTTATAACAAGCTCAGTGTGGAAGATAATAATATGCAATTATATATATATATATATATATATATATATATATATATATATATATATATATATATATATATATATATATATATATATATATATATATATATATATAATAATGATGATGATATTTTCTTATCGTAATCCTCTTTGTACTCGTGGAAGAAGTTAAAAAAAAATATATATATATATATTTTTTTTGGTGGGCATTATTCGCGAAATTAGAATTTTTTTTACTAAATTTTGTTTGGGGTGTTATTGCAATTTCGTGGATAAAATAATCGCACTTAAAAGGAACAAGGTGTATAAGAGTTTTAAATTTCTAAACACAAGCTTAATAATGGAAAAATTGCATGTATTCTTTCACACTGATAAAAGTTGTGTTATAACTGATACAATTTCTTGCAGGACATTGGGATAGTGACTGGGCCACGAAGTGGTATTTGCGAAAAACACTTTATGCCTCAAGATATCAGGAAGGGGAAGATGTCTTCTCTCAACAGTAGAGCAATTCCTATTCCAGCTAAAAGTTATGAAGTGAACAGTGGCATAGATATTCCAATAAAGTCACCAGTAAGGAGTGAAAAGGATGATGATCAAGTGACTGTGGAGAGTTACTCATATGAAAATGATTGGAAGAATCATGCAGGGAGTATTGAAAATGTTTTTCATCCCGTATGTATTGAAAGCAACAATGATTACTATATTGTTAATGGTAAAACATGTCCACAAGTCCAAGAGAAACTTGTACAGAATAATTATAAAGAAATTATAGAAGTTAATATATGTCTGGTGTGTGGTAAGAACTGTAAAAACTTATTATTAATGTACAATATACAATCACAAATTGATAATAGCACTTCTGCAAATGTTGGTCTTTTGTCGAGGATTGTAGGGAAGCCAAAGCGTGAAATATTTGTTGCGAGTGTAAAAATTTGCTCAAGATGTTTATATCTAATTCAGGAAGTGTCTCATATTGAAGAGAGTTTAAAAGCCAAAAAACAGACTATTAAAGACATGTTTTTTAATACTTTACAAAATTATAATCAGAAACAACAAGAAGCTAAACCATCTTCATTTGCTAGTACTTCAGTCAGTATCGTAGATGCAAATATAAACAAAAATGTACCAAATGCTGATGAAGATGAGCCACCAGAAACAAGACTTTGTGACACAAAAAGATCTAGCTCTCGGAGACATATTACATCCAAAAAATATTATTGTCCAACGTGCAAAGAAGTTTATCCCAGTCTAGCACTTTGGGTTCAGCATTGTTCCAAACATACAGATAATGAGGATATTGTAATAAATGATAAAGCAAAATTTCACAAAAAAGAAACTAAAAGAAAGATTTTAGGGTTATACAACTGCGTTGAATGCAATAAAACTTTTAACAGCAAGCAGTCGCTTATTGCACATGCGCCAGCACACCAAAAGGGTACGGAATGTAATGTTTGCGGTCGTTTTCTCAGTTCAAGGGCCAGGCTGAAAGCTCATTTACTTAAAATGCATGATATTGGGGAAGAAAAGAGCAAGGAGGTCGAATGTTCAGATTGTGGGAAGTGCTTCACAACTAAGGCTGGTCTGCGATATCATCGGAATGTAATTCATCACGTAGGTACAAAATATATCTGTGAGCAATGCAACAAGGTATTTTACTATCATGTCCCTTATAATAGTCATATGTTGTATGCACATGGTGAAAAGAAAGTCATATGTGAGACTTGTGGGGAAAAATTTTTCACTGTGTCCAAACTAAATGCTCACATTAATTCCATACACAGGAGTGCCAAATCTTGGGCATGCAAAGAATGTAAATCTAAATTCACAACGCACACTGCATATCGTCACCACATGAATGTAAAGCATCTAAAAGTTCAGCATGCATGTGAGTACTGTAATGCCCGTTTTAGAAAAAAATCTTCTCTGGTTGCTCACTTATGGAAGCATTCAGTTTTTGTATGTCAGGTATGTAAAAAGAACTTTGCGAGCTCTGATGATCTTAGAACTCACATGTCTGAAGTTCATGGCAAAGACATTAGCTGGAAGGGAAGAAAGAAACAGAGTAGTCAGGTTATACAAAAAGAGCAAATAGAACCAACTACTGAATCAAAGGAAAATCGGGATGAATCACTTCAGCAGAATGAACGTGTAACTTCAATAGTTATAAATGATCTATTAATAACTGCTGAATCGTACGATAACAGCAGCCTTCAGCCTTTCAGCTTGTCAGCATGTGAGAAGCTGCCAGAGAAACAAGGATATTCAAGTGGGGAGGAAATGAAAGGAGAAGCTATGAATATAATAGATTCAACAGCAGACTTGCAGGCTGTTGATCCTGCTCAGTTTGATACTGTTGGAACACTGCAAATTAAAACTGCGCACGATCATATTGATATGACCCCAGGAGTTTCTCTCATTAATGTACAGATTCTGGGTGACATGGAAATATCACAAAGTGACTCTCTTGGGGATTTGAAAAATAGTATGTTGCATGATACAGGTGATCATATGTCTCATGATGAACAATTAGAGACTGAAGACAACATGAACAATCACTTAAACGTGGAAACACATCACCTGACGACAGAAGAGCTATCAGTTGGAAATGAGTTAGAGCCTGCATGTCACACTCTTGATCAAAATAATCACTTAGCTACGGCTTGTCACTTTGATTCAGCGACTCATCTGGAAGTGACTCATAGGCTAGATGCTTCATCTCAACTTCATGCCGAAAGAAGAAATCGTTTAAAGATTGCTAGATGTCTAGAGACCGAAACCCATCTTGCAAATCTTAAAGGTATAACAAATCTTGATAGAAGAAAAGCAGAATCAAGCAACAGGTGTCTTCAAAACTCTAGTACTGCTGATCCCAAGACCTTGACTGTCCAAGCTCACATTGAAGGATCAGAGAATGAATCTCATGGTAGTTTAGAGACAAATGACCACTGTTCTTTACCTTCTATCATAAGCAATATTGACAGTCAAGGATCAGAAGAAGAAATTTCACAATTTAGTCCTCACATTCAAGACATTACAAGTGGTGTTGATGCTGAAATTGTTCCTCACATTGGATCAGACATGGGTAGCATTACTTCAGAAGTAGGTGTACAAATGGTCGATTCAGCTACTCATCACAAGACAAACCATATTCACGAGGAGATTGATCATCTAGCAGCAAATGTAAAAGCGCAGATAAAACATCCTCCTCCAAAAGTAGATACACAGATGAGCAACATTTCAGGGAATGTAAATTCACAGATTGTCAAGGAAACTGAAGTTAACATTGGCTCTCATGTTGCCACAGAAATTTCTGACATAGCGAGTGATGTCAGTGCACGGATTGTTGATCACGCAGAGGTGTCCATGGGTGGAAGCATGGATGCACGCATGCTTCAGCAGGATGAAGATATTGTAAGTGAAGCGCTAGATAAGCAGTTAGAGAAAATTGACAGTGTTGAATTAGAGCCATTTTCTGTGGCTCTGGATCAGCAAGATGTACAGTATCAGTACGTCATGTACATATCAGCCTCAGGAGACGAAAGCAACCCAGATTAACTTTCAGACCATTTTGATATAATCATACTGATTTATGGAGTCAAAATACATAATAACGGGAACACCATCCATAAATTTAGGCACATTCATCATTATGCATCATAGAAGATAATATCTGCCTAAAATAAATGTATAAATTTTCAGCATATACTGTATACTGTAATTGCATTTTAAGATAGTGTCATGTAGTAATGATGAAAATTGTGGTTAGCAACTGTGTGATCAAATGCTTATGATTAGAGAGAGATGAATGCAAGTTTTATTTTTTCTTTTATCGTGCAGATTTTTCCTTTGAATATAGCCAACATCTGAGCCTAGTGGGAGAAGGAAATATGTATACAGTAATGTACAATATTTGAAATATGTGTATTTAATTGTGTAAGATTCATCTGTACAAGAATATAAGCCTACACTGTATTTGTTTTTGCCTCTGCATTTTATAAATCTAAATGAAAGCATCTAGAGCTGGTGTCCCAATTACAGCAAGTAGAATAAGATCTCACTGTATAGCTGAAGAGTTTGAGAATGCTGTGAAACCCATCAAAACATCACATAATTTTTACCTAGCAGTGCTGAATAACAAAATGTTATGTTGTGCTAAGATTGCTTTTTTTTTTTTAAATTTCCCTATATCTAAAGTGGGACCTGCAATATTTAACATACCTATTGTATACACTACAACATTTACAATGGCTCCAATCCCCTTTGTAAGTGGAATGGCTGAGTCAAAGTAAACACATTCACCAGGAGGTAATATACCTCCATCACTCCTTGTAGTTCATTGGGGATAAAATTCAACCACAGTTCCGCCTCCACTGTCTGAGGTTATCCACAGAATAAGCGGACAAGGGTCTTATGCCATGAAGCCCAGCAGCCTCAGCTGGTTTATCCCCATAGCTTCATTTCATCTACAAACCCACAGCTTCATCTCATCTGCAAGTATTCCATATTAAATTCTCCAATTACTCAGTAGTCAGTTTTTTAATGCCGAATTTTTCAGATCACTTCTGTGTTTACATGTAAGCTGTAGATCTTTAAAAATCCTCAACAGAGATTTCCCATGTACTTCAAGACTTACACGTAATTGATAATACCTTTTTTATTATTAATATACAGAACATATGCTACCCAACTTATGAATGAGTTATGTTCCAAACGGCCGTTCATAAGTTGATATGCAATATTTACAAGGGACGATGGAGTGAGAGAGTGTTTGAGTTCCACATTCTAAATAAAAAAATTATATATATATATATATATATATATATATATATATATATATATATATATATATATATATATATATATATATATATATATATATATATATATATATATATATATATATATATATATATATATATATATATATATATATATATATATATATATATATATATATATATATATATATATATGAATCATATTTTACCATGATCGGGACTCAAACCTACTACCAACTACACTACAGATAGTGGTGTAGTTGGCAGCGACTTGGCACAGTATTTATGTGTCCTAGGTATGAGTTTGGTCGGAATAAAATAGATTCATGTTTTCACATATGGTAATGTGCTTATTTGATATTATATATATATATATATATATATATATATATATATATATATATATATATATATATATATATATATATATATATATATATATATATATATATATATATATATATATATATACACAGTCAGCTCGCTATTTATGCGTTTTTAAAATACGCGAAATTGGTATAACACCCCCATAAAATAATAGTAATAAAATGCGAAATATACGAATACTGCCCGTGCAAAAATTTGAAAAATAAATTTTCATTTTAGTAAATAAGCAACTGCCTCAGAGGCACTTTCCCACCTTGCTGCCATGTGCATATGTTTACATAAGAATTAAGGGGACACCCTAGGTTAGGAGAGGAGAAGGGGGTGAAAAGGCAATTTTCTAGCAACTGTAATGTGTGCTGGTGCCATGTGTAAAAGGAAAGGGCTATGTCTAAACTATAAACAGCAAAACATTGCTCTTTTATGTAACTATTCATAGTAAAATAATGTTATAAATGACGATGTTTTGATATCCTTTGTTGTGTTGCATTTTACGTCAATTTGACTTAGATATTCAGCATTTCTATACAATAACTTCGTCACTAGGGATGGAAGCAAGTGTTGAAAGAGTGGTGTGAGGTGTTGTGGTGAGCTCATCTGATTCAGTCTCCCATTAAGGGTATACCCTAGGTTGGAAGGGGGTGAAGAGGATGATTTTCTGTTTTACTCAATTTTGGCAACTTTAACGTGTACTGGTGCCAGATGTAGAAGGACAGGGCTCTATCTAAACTATAAACAGCAAAAAATTGCCCTTTTATGTAAGTATTCATAGTAAAATAATGTCATAAAAATGACGATGTTTTGATATCCTTTCGTTGCGTTGTATTTTACATCAATTTGACTTAGATAATCAACGTTTCTGTACGGTAACATTGTCATTACGGATGGAAGCGAGTGTTGGAGAGTGGTACAAAGTGTTGTGGTGAGCTCAACTGATTCAGTCGTTCAAGTGAAACGTATCTATGCCCATGATCATTGTTTCTTATGGAATATGATTCGTTACATTATGCAATTTTTACATTACACGCCACTTCTGAGAACCTATCTTTGCGTTATTCCAAGAACTGGGTGTATATATATATATATATATAGTATATATATATTGCGCCCCGTCACGGACTGAGGTTAGTAAGGGCATACACTCAGGGTAATGATTACATCTGCAAAAACAAGTCCTTCGTAAGAAGGCAACCGTCCTTGCCGTTAGTAGAAAAGGGAGTTCGTGACATAAAACCGAATCCATATATTTTATATATATATATATATATATATATATATATATATATATATATATATATATATATATATATATATATATATATATATATATATATATATATATATATATATATATATATATATATATATATATATATATATATATATATATATATATATATATATATATATATACTGGTATACCTCGGCTTAGGTCATTTCGATTTAAGTCGTTCTCGATTATACATTGGTTTTCAAAAAAATATTTGGAAAAATAAAAAAATAAAATAAAAGGTTTACGTCATTATAATCAACTTTACGTCTGTCCGCTACAAATATTGGAATCATAATATCACTAGAAATCCATTAAAAGCACATGAAATCATGTTACTGTACAATAAATAAAAACAAAAGCACATAAAATCATGTTATTGTACAATAAATAAGAATAAAAGCATATAAAATATTATTAAAATATGTACAGTACCAATATCTACCGATAGGCGTCGTCACTCGTCATAATAATTATAGTAATAATAATAATAAGAATAAGAATGCAGCAGGCATTTGCATTTATCGAAAAGGACTTTCTTTATTCGAGGATATGGATTCCAATGCAATAAATAAAAACAAAAGCGCATAAAATCATGTTATTGTTCAATAAATAAGAATAAAAGCATATAAATATCTTATTAAAGTACGTACAGTAGTTCCAATATTTACCGTTAGGCGTCGTCACTCGTCATAATAATAATAGTAATAATAGTAATAATAATAATAATGATAATAATAATAATAATAATAATAATAATAATAATAATAGTAATAAGAATACGAAGAGGTGAAAGAGTGGGAATGGAGGGAGAGGTAGACCCTATGAGTGAGGCGGAAGTCGGAGAAGCGTTGAAGAAGATGAAAAATTGAAAGTCGGTAGGGCCAGACCAGATTCCTGCAGAGTTATGGAAGAGTTTGGGCGAAGAAGGGATACGGGTGCTGACAAAGTTCCTGAGCATGGTGATGAAGGAAGAGACTATCCCGAACGAATGGAGAGATAGTATAATGGTACCGATTTTCAAAGAAAAGGGAGACATCCAGAGTTGCAACAACTATAGAGGAATTAAGCTAACATCTCACACTATGAAACTGCTGGAAAGAGTGTTGGATAAAAGGCTGAGGGAGGAGACAGAAGTTTGTAGTGAGCAGTTTGGTTTTATGAAAGGTCGAGGAGCAATGGATGCAGTATTCGCAATGAGGCAGACAATGGAAAAATATAGAGATAAGCAAAGAGGGCTGTACATGGCGTTTATTGACCTGGAAAAAACTTATGATCGGGTCCCGAGAAGCGAGGTGTGGAGTAGTATGAGGTCGAAGGGAGTGAAGGAGAAGTATGTCAAGATAGTTCAGGACATGTACAGGGAAGCCACAACAAGAGTAAGAAGTACAGTTGGCACTACAGAGCTTTTTCAGGTGAAAGTTGGACTCCATTAGGGATCAGCTCTTAGCCCCTATCTATTTAACCTTCTCATGGATGTGATGGTGGAGGAGGTGACAAAGGAGGCACCATGGAGCATGCTCTTTGCAGACGATATTGTTTTGGTCTCCGAGAGCCGTGAAGAATTGCAAGAGAGGTTGGAGCTATGGAGGGGTTTGCTGGAGGATTACGGACTGAAGGTGAGCAGACAGAAAACGGAGTACCTGGAGTGCATTGTGACACAAGGAGGCGACCTGTTCATGCAAGCTCCCAAAGGCGGACGCCTTCAAATACCTCGGCTCCTACGTAACAAAGGATGGAGACCTAGAGAGAGAGATTGATCATAGGATCCAGGTAGCGTGGAACAGCTGGAAGAGAACATCAGGGGTGCTATGTGACAAGAAAATCAGTGCTAGAGTGAAAGGAAAAGTGTACAAGTCAGTTGTGAGACCAGCGTTGCTGTACGGAGCAGAGACGTGGCCGGTGAAAAAGGTTCAAGAAAGAAAGATAGATGTCGCAGAAATGAGAATGCTGAGGTGGATGTGTGGGGTGACGAGGGAGGACAGGATACGAAATGACCGGATCAGAGGTACAGTGAAGGTGGTGGAGGCATCGGCGAAAGTGCAGGAGAGGAGATTACAGTGGTTCGGTCATGTGAAGAGGAGAGAAGAAGACTACGTGGGTGTGAGAGTGATGGAGATGGACGTGCAGGGCAGACATAGACGAGGAAGACCTAAACTACGGTGGAAGGACCGACTGAAGGAGGATCTCAGAGAGAGACAGCTGGGGGAGGAGCAAGTGATGGACCGGAACCAGTGGAGACGACTAGTGAAGAGATGCGACCCCATATGAAAATGAGAACGCAAATAGAGGAAGAAGAAGAAGAATAAGAATACAAATAAGAATAAGAATGCAGCAGGCATTTGCATTTATCGAAAGGGACTTTCTTTGTTCGAGGATTTGGATCCCAATGCTATAAATAAAAACAAAAGCACATAAAATCATGTTATTGTACAATAAATAAGAATAAAAGCATATAAATATCGTATTAAAATACGTACGTACCGTAGTTCCAATATCTACCATTAGGCGTCGTCACTCGTCATAATAATAATAGTAATAATAATAATAATAATAATAATGATAATAATAATTATAGTAATAAGACTACAAATGCGAATAAGAATAAGAATGCAGCAGGCATTTGCATTTATCGGAAAGGACTTTCTTTGTTCGAGGATATGGATCCCAATGCCATATATAATAACAAAAGCACATAAAATCATGTTATTGTACAATTAATAAGAATAAAAGTATATAAATATCTTATTAAAATATGTACAGTAGTTCCAATATCTACCATTAGGCGTCGTCACTCGTCATTCCTGCAAAACCGCTATTGTTTTGAATTTATATTATGAAGAAAATTGACAAAAAGCATTAAGAACAAACAGCAAACATATTTTTAACATAATATTGTCAGGAAAATAGCCTGTGCAGCCCATCAGCTGATACGGAAGTGTGACAAAACGTATGCATCCTCGTCCTCACTGCCACCATCAGTGTTGCCAAAATACGTAAATGAGAAATTATAAATATAAAAAACATACATGTAAGGTGGTAAATTATTTCAAGTATCTTAAAGATGAAGTACTTTTTTATTTAAATTACAGTACTACCATCTTGTAATTAATATATATCTTAAAATGTACCATACATTTGAAAATAAAAACATCCACTTTATCTGGCAACCATGCTAAGCATGTTGCCAATGGCATAATAGAGTTCATTAATTTGTTTACTGGACATAAATTTAAAACTAAAGATACTACCTGCCCAACATGTGAACAATGTGAAGAGAGCCTAGAACATTTCTACTATGTTGTGAAGCATATGCACAAATAAGAACAGCATATACTTTTTTAGCACAACCATATATAGAAAAGAAAATTGAAATAATTGCTAATATATTGTTATTTAGATATTGTAGTGAAAAAGACGTCAAAGAAAGAAAAGATTTATAAAAAGAATTTGTAGAAAAAGAAATCAAATAATAAAAACCGCACAAACAATTTAGCAAAGCAAAACCAAGACTTGGGAGCCGTTGCAAAAGGCATATCCCACCCAACTATACTACTACTACAGTAAATCTGTATATCTAGGCAAGCCTAGAGACAAGCCAATTTGATTCAAGTCGTTTTTCGACTTAAGTCGTCTCTCCTGGAACCAATTAACGACGTTGGGTGAGGTATATATATATATATATATATATATATATATATATATATATATATATATATATATATATATATATATATATATATATATATAGTGATCCATCGTTTATCGCGGGGGTTCGGTTCCGGGACCGACTGCGATAGGTGAATTTCCGCGAAGTAGGATCACCCTATATGTACATAGGTATTTTACATTTATTTTTACGTTTACTGTATAAACCCTCCCTGTACTGTTAACAAACCACCCTTTACTTTATTAATAACAGCGTGCAAGCATAAATTTACATTTTTTTGTATATGAAAGTGATAGGTAAACTTACCGTGAATGAGTGGTAATGACATGGCATTGTCGAGAAGGTTGCAGAAGGTCACCGAATGAACCATATTATCATCATGTTCTTGTGAGAGTTGATGGAGTGCTGTCACGTGTTCATACAGGGCTGCCAGACGTTCGAGTGTAAGGCCAGGTTCGTCGATTTCCTCGTGGCTCAGTTACGAAGTGAACTAAATATACAGTACATAGGAAAACCCTTGATCATTATGAAAAATATTGAAGTGGAGAGGCCAAGTATCCTATCTGTGATGTTTTGAAATACAATAGTACTTTGTACAAACTGGTCTCAATGCAGGTCAGTCTTCAGAGGCCAATCGTGCTCCTTCTCCTTCTATGATGGAGGTGAATGACATTGAAAACTGTGATAATGACACTAGTGCTCCCCCAGTAGAGGAAATCTCTTTTAAATCACACGTTAAAGAAGATATGCAGAAGCCTCTTGAATTAAAGAGGAGTCTGTTGAGTCATTTTCCATAGGAAACAATTATAAAGGGCTTTGCTCGTTCCACAACTGTTCATAGACACACTACACCAAAGATATAAGATAAGTAAAGCATACTTTATAAGTACATTACAGAGAAGAAAGACCTGTAGTTATTTGTATTAACATGCAAATAGTGCACAGTATAAAAGATATACAGATTTACTGTACAATAAACAAATTAATGCACTCTATTATGCCGTTGGCAACAGGCTTACACTGGGACATGCATAGTGGCCAGACACACTATACCAAAGATATAAGATAAGTAAAACATGTTTTATAAGTACATAACAAAGCAGAAAGACCTGTAGTTATTTATATTAACATGCCGTTGGCAACAGGCTTACACTGGGATGTGCATGGTGGCCAGGGTTGCCAGATAAAGTGGATGTTTTTATTTTCAAATGTATGGTACATTTAAAGATATATATTAATTACAAGATGGTAGTACATACTGTAATTTAAATAAAAATGTACCTCATCTTTAAGATACTTGAAACAACTTACCAGCTTACATGAATATTTTTTATATTTATCATTTCTCTCGATTCATCTATTCTGGCAACACTGATGGTGGCTGTGAGGACGAGGATGCATACTATTTGTCACACCTCCGTATCAGCTGATGCACCCTCGCACGCTATTTCCCTGACGATATTATATTGAAAATATGTTTGCTGTTTGTTCTTAATGCTTTTTTCAATTTTCTTCATAATATCCGAATGCATTAGCAGTAGAAGAGGAGTAGGATGCGGGAGAACGAACCTCTATCGACAAACATTTTGCTACTTCTGTATCAGCTGATGCACCCTCATACGCTATTTCCCTGGCGATATTATATTGAAAATATGTTTGCTGTTTGATCTTAATGCTTTATTTCAATTTTCTTCATAATATCCGATCGCATCAAGCGGTAGAAGAGGAGTAGGATCCGGGAGAACAAACCTCTCTCGGCAAACGTTTTGCTACGTCCGTATCAGCTGATGCACCCTCCATGCTATTTCCCTGACGATATTATATTGAAAATATGTTTGCTGTTTGTTCTTAATGCTTTTTTTCCATTATCTTCATGATATCCGATCTCATTAAGCGGTATAAGAGGAGAAGGATGGTGGAAAAGTGCCTTCGAGGCGGTCGATTTTTACTAAAATGAAATTTTTATTTTTTTATTTTTTTGCATGTGCATTATTTGCAAATTTCGTATTTTTTTACCATTAATTTTTAGGGGCGTTATTGCAATTTCGCTTATTAAAAAAACACAGAAAAAAGGACCAAGGTGTGTATATATGTAGTAACCCCTCGCTATTTCGCGGTTTACCTATCGCAAATTAAGTGCATCGCGGTTTTTTTTTTTTTTTTTCTGGGTATATGCAAAAATATTAAAATATTAAAAAAATAAAAAGTTTCAGTATTTTCATTATTTTATTGAAAAACAAAATTTTTCATTATTTTATGAATAAAAAAATTTATTTCCCAGCCTAAAAATAATAAAACAGTAAGAAATAGTAAAAAAAACATAAATTTAAACATGTAACTCTGCACCATAGAAAGTACGATACTGGTATCAGCGTTTCGGAAAACGCAAAGGGTCGCACCTACGTGAGCTGGCACATATTAAAATTTCTTAGCCCAAGAATAATAAAACAGTAAAAAATAGTAAAAGACATAAATACTTACAGTATTGCACCATGTAAAATACAATACTGGTATCAGCAATTCTGAAAACGAAAAGGGTCGCACCTACGTGAGCTAGTACATATTGAAATTTTCATTATTTTATTGATAAAAAAAAGTATTTCCTAGCCTAAGAGTAATAAAACAGTAAAAAATAGTAAAAAACATACATTTAAACGTATAACTCACAGTATTGCAACACGTGAAATGCTGTACGTTTTTATTTTCAAATGTATGGTACATTTTAAGATATATATTAATTACAAGATGGTAGTACTGTAATTTAAATAAAAAAGTACTTCATCTTTAAGATACTTGAAATAATCTACCACCTTACATGTATGTTTTTTATATTTATAATTTCTCTCATTTACGTATTTTGGCAACACTGATGGTGGCAGTGAGGACGAAGATGCATACGTTTTGTCACACTTCCGTATCAGCTGATGGGCTGCACACGCTATTTTCCTGACAATATTATATTAAAAATATGTTTGCTGTTTGTTCTTAATGCTTTTTGTCAATTTTCTTCATAATATAAATTCAAAACAATAGCGGTTTTGCAGGAATGACGAGTGACGACGCCTAATGGTAGATATTGGAACTACTGTACATATTTTAATAAGATATTTATATACTTTTATTCTTATTAATTGTACAATAACATGATTTTATGTGCTTTTGTTATTATATATGGCATTGGGATCCATATCCTCGAACAAAGAAAGTCCTTTCCGATAAATGCAAATGCCTGCTGCATTCTTATTCTTATTCGTATTTGTAGTCTTATTACTATTATTATTATTATCATTATTATTATTATTATTATTATTACTATTATTATTATGACGAGTGACGACGCCTAATGGTAGATATTGGAACTACGGTACGTACGTATTTTAATACGATATTTATATGCTTTTATTCTTATTTATTGTACAATAACATGATTTTATGTGCTTTTGTTTTTATTTATAGCATTGGGATCCATATCCTCGAACAAAGAAAGTCCCTTTCGATAAATGCAAATGCCTGCTGCATTCTTATTCTTATTTGTATTCTTATTCTTCTTCTTCTTCCTCTATTTGCGTTCTCATTTTCATATGGGGTCGCATCTCTTCACTAGTCGTCTCCACTGGTTCCGGTCCATCACTTGCTCCTCCCCCAGCTGTCTCTCTCTGAGATCCTCCTTCAGTCGGTCCTTCCACCGTAGTTTAGGTCTTCCTCGTCTATGTCTGCCCTGCACGTCCATCTCCATCACTCTCACACCCACGTAGTCTTCTTCTCTCCTCTTCACATGACCGAACCACTGTAATCTCCTCTCCTGCACTTTCGCCGATGCCTCCACCACCTTCACTGTACCTCTGATCCGGTCATTTCGTATCCTGTCCTCCCTCGTCACCCCACACATCCACCTCAGCATTCTCATTTCTGCGACATCTATCTTTCTTTCTTGAACCTTTTTCACCGGCCACGTCTCTGCTCCGTACAGCAACGCTGGTCTCACAACTGACTTGTACACTTTTCCTTTCACTCTAGCACTGATTTTCTTGTCACATAGCACCCCTGATGTTCTCTTCCAGCTGTTCCACGCTACCTGGATCCTATGATCAATCTCTCTCTCTAGGTCTCCATCCTTTGTTACGTAGGAGCCGAGGTATTTGAAGGCGTCCGCCTTTGGGAGCTTGCATGAACAGGTCGCCTCCTTGTGTCACAATGCACTCCAGGTACTCCGTTTTCTGTCTGCTCACCTTCAGTCCGTAATCCTCCAGCAAACCCCTCCATAGCTCCAACCTCTCTTGCAATTCTTCACGGCTCTCGGAGACCAAAACAATATCGTCTGCAAAGAGCATGCTCCATGGTGCCTCCTTTGTCACCTCCTCCACCATCACATCCATGAGAAGGTTAAATAGATAGGGGCTAAGAGCTGATCCCTAATGGAGTCCAACTTTCACCTGAAAAAGCTCTGTAGTGCCAACTGTACTTCTTACTCTTGTTGTGGCTTCCCTGTACATGTCCTGAACTATCTTGACATACTTCTCCTTCACTCCCTTTGACCTCATACTACTCCACACCTCGCTTCTCGGGACCCGATCATAAGTTTTTTCCAGGTCAATAAACGCCATGTACAGCCCTCTTTGCTTATCTCTATATTTTTCCATTGTCTGCCTCATTGCGAATACTGCATCCATTGCTCCTCGACCTTTCATAAAACCAAACTGCTCACTACAAACTTCTGTCTCCTCCCTCAGCCTTTTATCCAACACTCTTTCCAGCAGTTTCATAGTGTGAGATGTTAGCTTAATTCCTCTATAGTTGTTGCAACTCTGGATGTCTCCCTTTTCTTTGAAAATCGGTACCATTATACTATCTCTCCATTCGTTCGGGATAGTCTCTTCCTTCATCACCATGCTCAGGAACTTTGTCAGCACCCGTATC
This sequence comes from Halocaridina rubra, assembly GCA_037179515.1. NCBI lineage: Eukaryota > Metazoa > Arthropoda > Malacostraca > Decapoda > Atyidae > Halocaridina > Halocaridina rubra. The sequence goes on from JAXCGZ010003996.1 coordinate 31,812, forward strand.
CCTTCTTCGCCCAAACTCTTCCATAACTCTGCAGGAATCTGGTCTGGCCCTACCGACTTTCAATTTTTCATCTTCTTCAACGCTTCTCCGACTTCCGCCTCACTCATAGGGTCTACCTCTCCCTCCATTCCCACTCTTTCACCTCTTCGTATTCTTATTACTATTATTATTATTATTATTATTATTATTATTATTATTATTATCACTATTATTATTATTACTATTATTACTATTATTATTATGACGAGTGACGACGCCTAACGGTAAATATTGGAACTACTGTACGTACTTTAATAAGATATTTATATGCTTTTATTCTTATTTATTGAACAATAACATGATTTTATGCGCTTTTGTTTTTATTTATAGCATTGGAATCCATATCCTCGAATAAAGAAAGTCCTTTTCGATAAATGCAAATGCCTGCTGCATTCTTATTCTTATTATTATTATTACTATAATTATTATGACGAGTGACGACGCCTATCGGTAGATATTGGTACTGTACATATTTTAATAAGATTTTATATGCTTTTATTCTTATTTATTGTACAATAACATGATTTTATGTGCTTTTGTTTTTATTTATTGTACAGTAACATGATTTCATGTGCTTTTAATGGATTTCTAGTGATATTATGATTCCAATATTTGTAGCGGACAGACGTAAAGTTCATTATAATGACGTA
>JAXCGZ010003996.1:37500-47500 GCA_037179515.1 Halocaridina rubra
GAGAAACTACTAAGGAAACATATCTCTCTTCACTTGGAATCCTTCAACTTTTTGTCAGTGAGGCAACATGGCTTCAGAGAAGGAAGATCAACAGTAACAAACTTATTAGAATTTTATGATGAGGTAAGCCAAATCTTACAGGAAAGAGAGGGCTGGGCAGATTGCATATTCCTAGACTTCCAGAAAGCGTTTGACACTGTTCCACATGGGAGACTTATTAGGAAGCTGCAAGCAATGGCTAGAATAGGTGGAAATGTCTTGGAATGGATAAAAACTTACTTAGAAGGAAGGGAACAGAGGGTTAGAGTAAGACACTCAGTGTCTGAATGGAGAAGAGTTAGTAGTGGAGTTCCACAGGGTTCAGTTTTAGGGCCACTTTTGTTCCTTGTATATGTAAATGACCTACCAGAGTCTGTAAATTCATTCATGAATATGTTTGCAGATGATGCAAAGATTGTGAAGAAAGTAAAAAACGAGAACAATGGTAGAGAACTTCAGGAGGATCTAAATAATCTGCATGAGTGGTCAGAAAAGTGGCTAATGAAATTCAATACCTCAAAATGTAAGGTAATGAGAATGGGTACAAGTGCAAGAAGGCCCAAGCTTGACTACTCGGTGGCTGGAGTACAACTTCAAGAGACAGAAAATGAGAGAGATCTAGGAGTAAACATACTGGCAGATTTGTCTCCAGAAATACATATAAATGGCGTAGTAAGGGCAGCATATGCATTCTTATCAAATGTAAGGGTAGCCTTCAGGCACATGGACAAGGAAATGTTCAGAAATATTTATGTAACCTATGTGAGGCCAAAACTCGAATATGCAGCCCCCTTTTGGAATCCGCACTTGAAAAAGCACATAGCTAAGCTTGAAAAAGTTCAAAGACATGCCACGAAACTGGTGCCAGAAATACGCAATCTCGGTTATGATGAGAGGCTGAGGGAATTAGACTTGCCATCACTCGAAGCTAGAAGAGTAAGGGGGGATATGGTGACAGTCTTTAAATTCCTTCATGGTTATGATAGAGTGGATAGGGATCGATATTTCGATATGGCTGGCTCTAGAACTAGAGGTCATAGTTTGAAGCTTCGGAAGAAAACTTGTTTGCAGGATGTAAGGAAATACTTTTTCAGTGTAAGAGTAGTTGATAATTGGAATTCGCTAAGCGAGGAGGTAGTTAATGCTATCTCAATCCATAGTTTTAAGGACAGGTATGATAAGTATCACTAAGTCTAAAAATGGAACCGATCAGGAGACGGGAAGATACGAGCTTTGGGCTCTTTCCCGTAAACACAATTAGGTAATCACACATCTAGGTACATCACATACATACATACATACATACATACATACATACATACATACATACATACATATATATATATATATATATATATATATATATATATATATATATATATATATATATAATATATATATATATATATATATATATATATGAATCATTTTTTTACCCCGACCGGGACTTGAACCTAGGACTTATAATTACTAAATCAAGGCTCTACCAACTACACATCACAGAAGGTTAAAGGAATATAACCTTATAGCTTATATCTGCTATACTTAGGAATGAACGCATTCTATCTGAATGCCACTATGTTCATATTACAGATTCCCCAACCTCACTCGTGGCTTCGTTTTTGCATTTAATTCAATTCCCAATCTCATTCGGGCTATACAATAATCAAATAAGCACATTACATTTGTGAAAACATGAATAATATTTTACCCCAACCGGGACTTGAACCTAGGACTTATAATTACTAAGTCAAGGCGCTACCAACTACACACCACAGAAGGTTAAAAGGAATCCAACCTTATAGCTTATATCTGCTATACTTAGGAATGACCGCATTCTGTCAGAATGCCACTATGTTCATATTACAGATTCCCCAACCTCACTCGTGGCTTCATTTTTGCATTTAATTCAATTCCCAATCTCATTCGAGCTAGACAATAATCAAATCAGCACATTATATATGTGAAAACATGAATCATTTTTTACCCCAACCGGGACTTATACTTGCTAAGTCAAGGCGCTACCAACTACACACCACAGAAGGTTAAAAGGAATCCAACGTTATAGCTTATATCTGCTATACTTAGGAATTAACGTACTCTATCTGAATGCCACTATGTTCATATTACAGAATCCCCAACATCACTCGTGGCTTCATTTTCGGATTTAATTCGTTCCCAATCTCATTCGGGCTATACAATAATTAAATAAGCACATTACATATGTGAAAACATGAATCATTTTTTTACCCTGACCGGGACTTGAACCTAGGACTTATAATTACTAAGTCAAGGCGCTACCAACTACACACCACAGAAGGTTAAAAGGAATCCAACCTTATAGCTTATATCTGCTATACTTAGGAATGAACGTATTCTGTCGGAATGCCACTATGTTCATATTACAGATTCCCCAACCTCACTCGTGGCTTCATTTTCGCATTTAATTCAATTCCCAATCTCATTCGGGCTATACAATAATCAAATAAGCACATTACATATGTGAAAGAATAATTTTTACCCCGACCGGGACTTGAACCTAGGACTTATAATTACTAAGTCAAGGCGCTACCAACTACACACCACAGAAGGTTAAAAGGAATCCAACCTTTTAGCTTTAACCTTCTGTGGTGTTTAGTTGTTAGTGCCTTGGCTTAGTAATTATATGCCCTAAGTTCAAGTCCCAGTCGGGGTAAAAAGTGACTCTTGTTTTCACATATGTAATGTGCTTCTTTGATTATTGTATAGCCCGAATGAGATTGGGAATTGAATTAAATGTAAAAATGAAGCCACGAGTGAGGTTGGGGAATCTGTAATATGAACATAGTGGCATTCAGACAGAATGCGTTCATTCCTAAGTAAAGCAGATATAAGCTATAAGGTTGGATTCCTTTTAACATTCTGTGGTGTGTAGTTGGTAGCGCCTTGACTTAGTAATTATAAGTCCTAGGTTCAAGTCCCGGTCAAGGTAAAAAAAAAAGATTCATGTTTTCACATACGTAATGTGCTTATATAATTATTATATAGCCCGAATGAGATTGGGAATTGAATTAAATGCGAAAATGAAGCCATGAGTGAGGTTGGGGATTCTGTAATATGAATATAGTGGCATTCAGATAGAATGCGTTCATTCCTAAGTATAGCAGATATAAGCTATAAGGTTGGATTCCTTTTAACCTTCGGTGGTGTGTAGTTAGTAGCACCTTAATAATTATAAGTTCTATGTTCAAGTACCATTCGGGGTAAAAAATTATTCATGTTTCCACATATGTAATGTGCTTATTTGATTACTGTATAGCCTGAATGAGATTGGGAATTGAATTAAATGCAAAAATGAAGCCACGAGTGAGGTTGGGGAATCTGTAATATGAACATAGTGGCATTCAGATAGAATGCTTTCATTCCTAAGTATAGCAGATATAAGCTATAAGGTTGGATTCCTTTTAACCTTCTGTGGTGTGTAGTTGGTAGCGCCTTGACTTAGTAATTATAAGTCCTAGGTTCAAGTCTTGGTCGGGGTAAAAAATGATTCATGTTTTCATATATGTAATGTACTTATTATTTTTTTTTTTTAAGAGAGTGACAGCTGGACAGGCAGAAACTGCCCTCATCAATATAGGCCCGGCCACAAGAAAATACCAAGATGAAGGAAAAGAAAAAGGTTAAGGGCAAGACAGAGATGAGGTAATGTTGCACAAAGGAAAACGACAGACAGAAAAAACAGTGAAAGTGCAGATAACCCTGAGATATGGAGGACTAGGCTCTGAGATGACGATAGATCTGCTTTTTGAAGGATGAAAGGTCATAAGAATTAGGAAAGACAGAAGGAGGAAGAGAATTCCAGAGTCTGGAGGTAGATGGGAAGAAGCAGTCGCTGCACCGACCAATCTGCGAGCTACAAATCTCCACACAGTACCTGTGAGATGAGGCCGCTTGGCGAGTGTTACGCGGCCTCGGTAGTGGAGGAGGGATGCAACTCGCCAACTCATCAGAGCAGCGATGGAAGTTGTAGTGATAGAAAAGCGAAAGGGAAGATACCTTACGGCGAAGAGAGAGAGAATCTAGGTTAGAAGTAAGAGAAGGATCATTAATGAGTCTGACTGCCTTAGATTCAACCATATCAAGAAGATAAGTAAAGGAAGAAGCACCCCAGATGTGAGAGCAATATTCTAAGCAGGGGCGGATAAGACCTTTGTAAATTTTAAGTAACTGCAATGAGGAAAAGTAATGACGAAAACGAAACAAAACCCCCAATTTTTTGGATGAAGATTTAGAAATTTGGATTATGTGATTCCTCCAAGACAAGTTAGAGGCTATATGGATTCCTAATATGTTGATAGAGTTAAGAGGGTAAATTTCATTAGTTTCGAGGACAATAGGGTTATCAGGAGGAGAAGATAAAGAGATACCCAGAAACTGTGTCTTGGAGGCATTGAATATAACTAAATTTTGAGTGCCCCATTCAGATACTCTGTGCAAATCGGAGTTAAGAGTAGAAGAAAGAGGATACGAGATTGATTACGAGTAACAGATGAAGGTTGTGAAGAAAAGGCAGAGGAAAAATGAAGGGTAGAATCATCGGCAAAGGCATAAAGAAGAGAGGAAGATGGGGATTGTAGAAGATCATTGATGAAGAGAAGGAAGAGAGTAGGTGAAAGAACAGAGCCCTGTGGAACACCACTGGTAACAGAGAAAGGGCTAGATGCCACGCCATCAACAACTACAGATATAGAACGATCAATAAGAAAACTGGTAATCAGAGAACAGAAAGAAAGGGTAAAGCCATAGGCAGAGAGTTTGGCCAACAGAGCCTTCTTCCAGACTCTGTCAAAAGCCTTAGAGATATCAATGGCGACGACAAAGGATTCCCCATAGTTCCTCAGAGAAGATGACCATACATGAATGAGATAGGACAGGAGATCACCAGTGGATCTTGCCTTGTGGAAGCCGTACTGGTGATTGGAGATAAGTGAGTTGGATTCAAGGCATTTCAAGAAGTGGGCATTGAGCACAGTTTCGAAAAATTTAGCAATAGAGGAGGTTAGGGCAATAGGTCAGTAGTTAGATGGAATAGAGCGGTCACCCTTCTTAGGAACAGGTTGAACTAGAGCATGCTTCCAAGATGAAGGATAGATACTGGTTGACAGAATGAGGCGAAAAAGACGAAAAAGCACGGGAGCCAGTTCATCTGCAAACTCCTTAAGGAACCTTGCAGGGATACCATCGGGACCAGATGCCTTGTTCGCCTTTAGCGAGCGAAGAACCTTATGAACTTTGCGTGAAGAAAGGATAAGGGAGGGCGTAGGGTTAGAGAGGGGAAGACTGAGGAACAGGTACGCTGGAATCATTGATTGAAGTTGGCAGAAAAATGAGAGCCAAATAGAGTGGCTTTGTCAGTGGGAGAGCAAGCTATAGAACCATCAGAACGAATGAGAGGGGGAAAGCTTGAGTTACAGAAGTTTTTGGAGAGGTTTTTGGCTAAGGACCAGAAGCATTTGTCAGTGGGAGAGGAGTTAAGGTCATCAACTTTCCTTCTTATAAAGGAAGCCTTAGACCTTCGAATCTGAGCAGTACAGCGATTCCTAGCTATAATAAAAGCAGAGCGAGTTAAATCGGAAGGAGAGGCAGGGTAAGACCGGTGAGCCTGATTCCTAGTCTGGATAGCCATGGAGCGGGCACGGTCAAACCAAGGTTTAGGGGGAGAGAAAGTTTTTGTAGAAGAAGGGATGTATGCCTCCATTCCCGCGGTCATGATCTCGGCAACTTTTAGAGCTACCTGATCAGGGTTGCGGGGCCGAAAGCAGTAGTTATCCCATGGGAAGTCAAAGAGAAACATACGTAGATTTTCACGTTGGGTACGCTCAAAGTGCCAAAGGCAGTGCTGAGTAGGAGGGATTGGTGGTGGGGAAGCGAAAATGGAAGTGACTAAGATCATAGAGTGGTCAGACTTACCAAGAGGGGAAAGCACAGAATAAGAGTAGTTTGAAGGGTTAGAAGTAAAAAATAGGTCAAGAGTGTTTGCAGCATGTTCGTGACTATCAGGAATGCGAGTAGGATATTTGATAATTTGCTCCAGATCGTGAGTAATAGAAAAAGCAAGGGCCTCGCTTCCTCCCACATCAGTGTGAGAAGAATGAAGCCACTCACTGTGGTGTACATTGAAGTCTCCAATCTAGAGAACTTCGGCATGTGGGTGAGAAGATAGCAAGGACTCATGGCACGAGGATAGATATTCAAAGAAAAACACAAACTCGGTGGAGTTTGGAGAACATTAGCAGAAGCAAAGGAAGATAGTGGTAGTTGAGAGATAGATTTTTAGCCAGAGAACATCAAAGTCAGGAGATTCAAGGTCCATGAGCCTCACAGTAGGAGTGTTACTGTTGCAGTAAGCACAGACCCCACCTTTGAAACGAAAACGAGTATACAGATTATAGTGAGAGATTTGGAATGGGTCAGTGGAAGCATGTATAGACAGCTGGATTTCAGATAGGAGGAGGAGGTTAGGGAGGAAAGTGCCCAAGTGCTGTTCCACAGACAAAAGATTAGAGTTCAGCCCACGAATGTTAGAATAGTGAAGAGTTAAAGAAGCAGATCTATTGGGAGGTGCTAGGTTAAGAGCAGAACCATTACTATCACCAGGCATGTCTGCCTTCAAGCCAATGGTGGAGTCAACACGAACCCCGGAGATTCTTCGCACCCCACTATGCCGGGTACTGGGGGCCATTAGTTGTGAACCTTCCATAAATAATAACACATGTGAGGAAAAAGAAAGTAAAAGAGACGGATGTGCAGAATGTTGTGACTTGTCAAATGTAATGGAATAGCAAGAGATGTGTAATGAATACGCCGGAATATTTAGTGTAGATGTAGGCATGAGGAAAGAACCGTCCTGAAGGAAGACTCAACCTGGACCTGTCTGATTATTGTATAGCCCGAATGAGATTGGGAATTGAATTAAATGCGAAAATGAAGCCACGAGTGAGGTTGGGGAATCTGTAATATGAACATAGTGGCATTCAGATAGAATGCGTTCATTCCTAAGTATAGCAGATATAAGTTATAAGGTTGGATTCCTTTTAACCTTCTGTGGTGTGTAGTTGGTAGAGCCTTGACTTAGAAATTATAAGTCCTAGGTTCAAGTCCCGGTCGGGGTAAAAATGATTCATGTTTTCACATATGTAATGTGCTTATTTGATTATATATATATATATATATATATATATATATATATATATATATATATATATATATATATATATATATATATATTATATATATATATATATATATATATATATATATATATATATATATATATATATATATATATATATATATATATATATATATATATATATATATGTATATATATATATATATATATATATATATATATATATATATATATATATATATATATATATATATATATATATATATATATATATATATATATATATATATATATATATATATATATATATATATATATATATATATATATATATATATATATATATATCTATATATATATATATATATATATATATATATATATATATATATATATATATATATATATATATATATATATATATATATATATATATATATATATATATATATATATATATATGCATATGCATATGCATATGCATATGCATATGCATATATATATATATATATATATATATATATATATATATATATATATATATATATATATATATATATATATATATATATATATATATATATATATATATATATGAGCTAAATATATCCAGCATATACAAATATACATAAAATAAATATGCGTTTACTCGTACTTAAGATGTACTTGAAGATCTAAATGAAAAATAATTTCGTACAGCTCCCAAAATTTTACAAAATTCTTTATCATTTTGAGTTTACATGGATATGAGACAAATAATACTGTATTCTCGAAAAGGACATTATAATGAAAAATAGTTAAATAATTTAACCCATATTTCCATATTGTTATATGTAGAGGTTATCCTCCTTCTTCTCATATAAGTAGCGCCCCCTATGCTGTCATGGTTTATATTTTTTCATGGGTTTCTTAGAAACACGTTTGGTTTTGTTAAGATTCTAGAAATAGGATGCCTTTTCCGACATTAACCAAATCCATATATTAGGGTTTGGTATATTAATCAGCAGTTCTTCTCATGTTTACATATTCTTCAGACATATTTGGTTTTTGTTCAAAAGACCAACCTTTCCTGACACCAAACAGCACCATATAAACTGGTTTGGATTTAGAAACGAGTTGAGATGCTTTCGAGTCCCCCTCCCAAGTGGTTAGAGGATAAGAGATTATATGAATTCTGAAGCATTGCCATACTTCAACATTACGAAGTAGTTTGATACCATAATCATCATCACTGCGAGCCATGCTTACTGGCGTCGGTGTCCATAGCTCTCCAGCTCCCCTCAAAAAGCAATGCATCCTTTCTCTGGGCAGGTCTTTATAAATCAAGGGGTGAAGGTTGCTCAATATTTCTCTCACTCTGCCACTGCTCCTTCGCCCAGTTATTTTCCTGTTGTTACCTGGTTTATCATTCTTTGTCTTCTTATAACATGACCTATAAACTTTGCTTGTCTTTTTCGGATGTCATTTCAAAGGGTTCTATTATTTTCTTCAACTTTCATAACCGCAATCATGTACTAAGTAACCAAAAACATTTTCAAAATAGTACCAGTGCTCGTTTTTGCCCCTTGGCTCATGGTAATTCTCGGATGCTTTGCAGATGTTACCTTATTTATGACTTATTTATATAATGGACATGGGATCAGTCACAAATTACTCTGCAAATCTACACCTGAAAGCCTACCTTAATATTAATGTAATCTGAGTGAGAAACAACGATTTTATCAGAATATGGGAATGGCTGATAAAAACAAAGAAAATGTATTAAAAAATTCAAGAATAGTATTTCTGTCATTCTTAGCTCATCTGGTTTAACGAATAGCATAGTTTCAAAATCTTAGGGCCGCGGCGAGTCCGTGGTAGAGAGCACAAGTTGGAAAGCGACGAGCCCGACATTCGCGGGTTTAAGCCCGCTACGAGGTGTTAAGCATTACATCCAGTCCAGTTCCAACCTGACTTTGTCCACCCCATTCGAAATGGGACGAATACTAACCCACAATAAAAGTTCATAAAGTTTGAGGTGCCGTCTGGAGGAGTGGTCCTTGGTGAGCTGTTTGAAGATGTAGTAGACGATAGAAGCCAAAAATATGAACACAAGTTACGCGTGTAGTCTTGAGATCAGGTTAAGCATATATAGTCCTAATCTCCATTGTGCCTCTAAAGTTTAAGAAATAAAAAGTGTAATCACGAAAGCATCCTAAACAAATGTACTTATTTTCATTACATCTCCAAAACTCACGAACGGAAAAACTTAGGTGTGTCATTACGAAAGCACCTTAAGCAAACACATTCCTAACAGTCTTTATGCCACCGAAGTTCATGAAAAAAAGCTAAGAGCGTAATCACGGAAGCAAATTAAAATACTGAACTCCTTGTTTTCATTCTGCCTTCGAAGTTCACGAAAAAGATGCCCGAAAACACACCAAGCAAGTACGTTCTTTACTTTTATCATGCCTCCAAAATATATGAACAAACTAGAGTTCAGTTCTTTTAGTAGAAAGGTTGCGTCAGATAAAATATCATGAAAAAAAGATAAAAGATGCAGTAGAGAAACAGTAATAACTTACGTAAAAGTTGTAAGCAAGAGAATCACAAAACATACAGAGCGTGAAAAAGTTACTCAAACAAATAAACGTACACAAACACACATTACATACATACACAGTGTAGGATGCATATCTAACGGTGATAAAGTAACCTTACAAGGTCTTTTTTTCTCATATATATAAAACGTGTGTTTTCTCTTAACTTTGGTGGACTAGGTCTTCTACAAGAATAAGACGGAAGAAA